>KN882463.1:175154-196847 GCA_000934455.1 Apostichopus parvimensis | reverse complement strand
CTGTCATAGTGCCACTAGGATCAGTGGTGTCTTTAATACAGCCATCGATTTGTACATATTACTGTCATAGTGCCACTAGGATCTAAAAACCTTCACTTTCTTTTAATTTTTCTTCTCATATCGTCAAGGTAGAATTTTAACAGTGTTGATACTGAAACTAATGCCATCATATATATTATTATGTCTTGTCAAGAGCATAATAATTTAGATTAACATAATTTGCCAAACCCATCTCCATTACAGGAAATAAAAGTTGTTTTAAATGAGTTAATACATTAAACATTCAAACACAATTGTCTTGTCTTGATGATGTCACATATAGACGTTTAACAAGTTCCTCAGCCTTGCATGTACATAGAGGAACATTAAATCAGTGATATGTCTCAAAAAATGGAATTATATTTTTCTTAGCTGTTTTCGGAAGTAATTGTTGATGACAATTATCTCTATCACATTATCTGACCAACATCTGTCAATAGTGATGGTTGGTCGGGTCAGTGTGTTCTTTCAATACCTTAGATGCATTCGGTATTTTTTTTTGACCATGATACACATTTTGAACAGAGCTCTAGTCTAGAAGGAAATGCATGCAGTCCAGATCTTCTTCTATTGGCAAATTCAATAAAGGAAGACTGTACGTAGTTCAGTTGCATGTACTGTACCAGAAATATGAGGCCTACAGTGTGTAATGTAGGCTACATATGTTTTGAAAATGAACAGACGTTTGGAGGTACACTGGCCTGAAGGCTAAAGCAATTAGATTTCTTTCAACTTGCAATCAAGGTTAAATATTAAATGTTTTGTAGTTTTATACTTTGCTCCTTGCTTACCTGTCTCCCCACAACCTTTTATTATTATGATTATTATTATTACAAAAGATTTTATTCAGTGTCATTTAAATAATCCAACCCTGAAAAAGTTTCTCCTATTCTTGAAGAGTTTACTGCATGGGTGGTGGCACTTTAGAGTGCAATTATATCAAATTCAGCAGGCTTGTGTATAATTTATAACTAAATGCAAGATTGGCCTGGGGATGTATTTTACATTTTATTTTCCAGTACAACTACTTGTTTGTTGTTGTATGTTGGTCTTAGAAATATTTATACACCTTTTCAAATTGGTCCTTGCTGATCATTTATGGCAAGTCCACAAATTGAGAGAAACCTTGACCCCTCTCTATCATAGAGAACTTCTTAAGGACAGTGACTCTACACACTGTATAGTGTACTGTACATGTTATTGCTCTTTGTACTATGTGGTGTTAAACTGTTAAGGTTACAAACTGTTCATGCAGTGCTTTTGTTGAATATGTTTAAGTAGACAGATTTGGAGGGGTTTTAATGAGACACCAGCTACTGTACTTGAGTTGTACGTAAGACTTTGCAGCCTGGTTAATCGATCCATAGAATTACAATTAAACAACTGGTTTTAGAGGGGGAGGGGGCAGGGAGGAGGCAGGGAGTGGGCAGGACATGGTCATCACCTCCCATCGTCAGCCTCCAGAAATGGTTCACTAACTGTGCAATTTGGGTTCAGTTGCGGGAAATGGTTCAGTTGTGGGAATTTCTGGTTCCGACGAGGAAGTTTTGAAGTTTGCACCTCCAACTTTGTAAGATGGTTTGGAATAATTGTCGCATAGTAAAATGCTACCCAAAATGGGCAAATTGCTAGACAAGTGCAAACGTGTTACGTGTATATAGTTTTTGTACACAGAAAGTTCAGGAAGCATAGTATTATTTATGAGACGAAGTTGGAGCCTTTAGAACTGCTAGATTATACCCAGATCAGTGATGAAAGATTACCGTTATGCACTTGACATGATAGATCAAGAGTTTTGCCTATGGATCCTGACAATTGTGTTAAACCACTCATGCTTACTAACAGCCTATGGAATAAAAGTAAAGTGTATGCTACATAGGTTGGCTCTGTCTACATCTTTGGCTTCTATGTGATTCAAATAGAATGCTCACATTTAGCACGTTGCTTCCCTCTGAATGTACCGTCAAAGGTCATATCAAGTGTGGTTGACACCATCTGTATTTATATTACAATGACTAATTTACTTCACTCACTTACCTGTCTCTGTTCTACATACAGTATGCACTGGCAGTAACCTAGCCTACAAACGTTGGAAACATTGTAGCACTGCGCCCCAATTGACCCTGTACTTTAGTATCGATGTGGTCTTTCTCTCCCCTCCAAATCTACCAGTCTGGAGGCTTTACAATATAGATTGAATTACTAAGTTATTTACCCATACGGCCATACATATTCCTGATGGTTAATAATAACTTAATATTGTCTTCATGAAGGATGATGAACTCTTTAAGAACTAAGAGAATTCTGTTTTTATATAGGTTGTTTTTTTTGTATTTTGACTTCACCCGAACCCAGTAACTGCTTGAATTTAAACAAATATCTTTTATTTTACTAATACTGTGTTGTCTCCAAGTTCGATACTTTATCAATCTCGGACTACCCTACCTTAACGATAATACGTTTAAAGGTGAATTACTGTAAAATCAGGTGATGAATAATTTACTGTTCAATATGTGTCCCAGTTGCTCTTTTTTTTAAATTGAAGGAAGTGTGTCACTTTATGGTATTGTGTTCTCATTAAAAGGAGTTCTATGCTAAATAGTTTCAGTACTGTGTGTTACAATAAAAGGTGGTGTTGTAGCGATTTTCAAGTCACGATATAACCCATACTGAAAAAGGAACCAATTACTGTGTTCAATTGATTGTATAACGAGCAGACCTGACCAGTAACATGTCTTCCTTAATAGCATGCATGTGATTTTTAGCTTCCTGTATCACTAAAAAAGGGTAGACATTTTTTTCAGTGGGGTGCTACTGTATGACCTGCTGCCATTATATATTTAATACGATGGGTTAAAATAAACACAAGTTTAATGTTTTTAATGCTAATTTGCATGGTGATACAAAATTGGAGATAACAAAAGAGAGGACAAAGCTAATGTTTCTTTACAACTTTATATTCAAGTAAACTTGTCAAAGCTGGTGGTTCACTTTTTTAAATGCTATACTGAACATTCTTTCTCTCTCTCTCTCTATTTCTCTCAAAAAGCATTGTTTTAATACAATTATTCTTATTTTCTATTCCCAGACAACAAGATGATTATCAAATTGTAAGGAAATTAGGCAGAGGTAAATATAGTGAAGTCTTTGAAGCTGTTAACATCACAAGCAATGAAAAGTGTGTGATTAAAATATTAAAGGTAAGTTTCAAGTTTTTTTTCAGCTTCGTCCATGCTACTTGTATTTTTGCTAATATCCTTCTCATTATGTTTCCATACTGTAGATGTTTTCGTTTGCTAGAACTGGTTAGGGGCTCAAATTCATCCACAAAGAATTATACTTAGAAATAGACAGAACCAATTAACAGTATTGTAGTAACCAGAGCATTGTAGTAACCAGAGCATATTCTGTATTTCAGTGACAGAAATTTGTAAATTAAATGACCAATTCAAGGAAAGTGTAGGCAAGACACTACAGTCTGTTACTTCTATAGTACATTGGCGATAAACGCTGAGTCACTAAACGTAGAAAAAAAATATGGGTGGGGTGTGTTTCCCAATTAAGTCATCAAAAAATGAGATAAAAAAAGTAAAAATGAACATGATATTAGGATGTCACTGTAACATCTGAACATCCATGTAACGGGGGAATAATTGATCCATTATCGCATTGCAAATTGCTGTGCAAAATGGGCAACTTGCTGTTGAAGTGCAAAGATGTCATAGCAGTTTGTGAACACAGAAACCATGGTATATGAGCCTTCATTACTGCTACACAAAATTTGAACACTAAATTATTCACTGTGTTAAGGAAATGAGATGTTTTATAAATTATTATCCATCATTTTTACAAAAATTCCCTTTTTTGTCTTTTTTACCATTGACAACATTTTGAACTGTCGAATCCCTGCTGTAGAAATCGGCACTTGAAAATGACTTTGACCTTTATCTGATTGGGAGGTGTTAACATTCTGACACATAATGTACCACTGTGCTGTACTGTAGCCTTGTTCAGCATTACAGACTTAACAAATTCCGGTTCAGTGTTGCATCATTTTAGCATACACGTGCTGTTTTTGGAGTTTCGTTTTGAATTTGTAATGGAGAGGCAAAAAACTCTAGGTAACAATATATATCGTAGCCATGAAACAAGTCCACATATATCTGAGTCAAATCTGGTTCTCTGTTGGAGGTATCAGGGATTAATAACCTTGTTAGGGGGATTATATATTGTTAATCTGTGGTGAAATGGTGCCACCAGTACAGTGTACTGTAGGTGGAAACCTATTACTTTCTCTAAGTTGTTTGTCATGTGATTTTATATTTTCATGTAACATACATCATCATGCTTAAATACTCTTGCGTTAAGTATAAAAAAAAACATTTTTATTTACATGTGTCATCGTTTATTTCTTCTCAGCCGGTTAAGAAAAAGAAAATAAAACGTGAGATTAAGATTCTGGAGAATTTACGAGGTGGACCCAACATCATAGGTCTACATGCAATTGTGAAAGATCCTGTGGTAAGGCATCAGAAGTGATTATTTCTCGTCTTCTTGCTCTTTAGTTTTGTTTCTCTACTAACATTTTAACAGAAATAAACAATGACATGGTGGCTTGGATGAGTTAGCAGCGGTCTGCAACACTGACATCATTCATCACTTACCTGTCTCCTATACTTACGCACTCTGTTTGACCGAGCCTACAAACTGGTAACATAGGGGGCGCAATGCAAGAATGTTACCAGTTTGTACGCTAGGTAGATCGGAGTGAGTGTGTGAAGGAGACGGCTAAGTGTCATCACTCGTTAGTGTCCAAACCACTAAGTTTGGGTGTTATTAGGCCCATCACATAAGATTTTGCATGAGGACAGAGGCACGACCCACCAGCATGCACGAACTTTCACCTCATGTTAAAAAAAAATCTGAACTCTGTCGGCAAGCTCCAAAAAGTAAAAAAATTTCTGATGTCTGCAATCTCCTGCGACCCACTGAACAATTCTTTATTCGCAGCCCAATTGTGGGTCTGTCCTGATGGTTTCATTTCATTTCATTTCTTTATTCCAGTATAAATTTACAGAGAAATTTATTAATAGGATAAAAATATATAAATATACAGAACAACAAAAATACAGGTTAAGACATATAAAAGTTTATGAGAATAAGATAATAATGAACGATAAAAAGCGATAAAAAGGTTTGCAGACAGTGGAGTCAAATGATGATTGTGCATAACTTAGATGTCTTTCATTGACAGGTGGTAGTCTTAAGAAATAAAATATGGATGAATAGGATGGGAAGAATATGGATGATGAGGAGTTTTTGGGAGTTCACACCTCATATCCGATAGTCGAAATCTTAAATTAAGATGCGTTACTCTCTTACCTGTCTGGACTCTACTTTTTGCACTTTACCGTCTACCTAACCTGACCTCACTGAGCCAATTCTGGGTGATCATCTACCATCCCTGCCCTCCAAACCTTCCATTCACAAAATTTAGTTTGCTCCTCTCTTCAACTGTGTGCAAATCTACATGTTTCAATGTGCTATTTACCTAAACTACATCTTGCATATGCAAATTAGAGACCGATGAGTATTATCACTTGTGAATCTCCAAAACATTCAGTGTTGGGGGAATTTGTGACAGGTTTACATCCACAGAAATCACATCTCAAACTGTTCAATTTACTTTGCTCCTCTCTTAGCTGTCTCCCACTCCACATCTGCACTTTCCCATCTACCTAACTACACATTGGAAACACACAGCAGTGTCTTGCTACATAGATGCTATTTCAGACCAATAGAGTCATATGTTTGGCTCCTTTTTGAGAGGTTGCTTCTTGTCAGAAGTTCATACTGTGGGTTGTGTACTTAACTGGGCAGTCTATCTACTCTTGATTAAAAGATTTATCATATTACTTCAACGACTAATATCTCAAAGACCGAAATTGTTTTTGTTAACGCCGAGTTGTATCTCTGTATTATTTTCACTCGTTAATGAAATCTTTTCACTTCTCTCTATTTCAGTCAAGAACTCCAGCCCTCATATTTGAGTTTGTTAACAATACAGACTTTAAGGTAAGTTTTTCATGAGGCTCCCTTATATTAGATACTGCTGTGTAACTGGACTAATTTGTATTTTACTCAATGTATGAATTCAAATTTGGAGCGTTTATTCTGAAGGAATAATTATACTTGGCTCCTACTGTAACTTCTACTGCAAATAGTCAGTGACAGCTGCACTCTTGATCTACTGTGTCGAGTTCATTCTGGTTTTAATATCTAAAGTATCTAGAATCTGAAAAGTAGTTCTCTTGGTAGTTTTTCTTAATTACAAACTTCCTCTGTTTTACTTTGAGGTATAAATCAAACTTGGAACAAGAAATCACATGTAAATGTGCTAAGCAAACATTACCAACATAAAATCCCATCCCATCATGCAATTGACTTATTTTTCCCAGGGTTATATAATCATTTTAGTTTTTAAGGAAACACAAACCAGCTGTTGTTTTAGTTCATGAATGACATCGCAGGTTATTACACAATGCACACATAATGATGCACAAATCAAGTGCATAAACTGTAATATGTTATATCACAACAACAGTACAAGCTCAATAAGCTTGGAGTTGGATCAATGCGCCCAGTTTCACAACGTCAGTGTTTTAAATTTTCAAATTTCTCGGAATTGGTTAAATCCCTTTGCATTCTTATTTTCTTTACAGCAATTGTATCAGACGCTTACGGATTATGAAATCAGATATTACTTGTTTGAGCTTCTAAAGGTGAGTACAAAGTCAGAAGGAGCTTTGTGACCTGACCTAGTTTGGCAAAGTTTGGCCCTGGCGTTTTAAAGTTACTGCACACTGTCATTCTGTTGCACGTATATCCAGAATCTTTGGAGCTGGACGATGTAGTCAAATAATTGTTTACATGGTTTTGGTTTGATGCAAAAGTAATTATTTTGCATTGATTGTGGTAAATTATTAAATATTCAAACTTTCCAAGCTGAGACTATCAGCAGCAACTGCTTTTGTTATCAAGTATACCTAGTGTGCTGGTATACTTTAGCTTATGTGTCTTATGTGTACACGTAGCATAGTCATAATGATGAATTTCATTCAGTACAAGACAGATTTATTGAAAATGTTTGTATCCTTGTAACCCAGAGATACATATTTAAAAATATATAAGGGTATCCTGTGAAACCTCTCTGATAATGTTATTGATACAAACTGTCCATAGTGTAGACCCACTGTTTGGTTATTGTTGCAAACTATGCAGTAGGGTAGGTGAAACCTGTTATAAAGTGATTGATACCAAACTATTCATAGTGTAGACCCTCTGTTTGGTTATTGATGCAAAGTGTGCAGTTTAGACCCTGTTTAGTTAAATGCAAATCGTTCACTGCATCAAATATGTTTCCACACTGCCATTTTAATGATAGTCTGGCCTACAGTTTTCCTTTGAGCGTACTGACTGTGCCCTTTGGGGACTGCTCACAAGTTTAGGTTAGTTTGCCTGTATTGAGACAGAATTGTAAGTTTGAAGCCACCGTTATCAGCAAAGCTATATTAGTTTCTGTGTGAGTGTACCTGTCTTGCTATATTGTTTATCAATTATTCCTTCTCAGGCTCTTGATTACTGTCACAGTATGGGTATCATGCACAGAGATGTGAAGCCACACAATGTCATGATTGACCATGAGAATAGAAAGGTAAGAATGGTGAGATGGTAAAGGAGGGGGGGGGGGGTGGTAGAGAGTGGATGTGGTGGTGGAAGCAATCAGTGAAGTAGTCAAAGAGGCAGAAATAGGAACATAGGGCAGATAAATTATCCTGAGTAACCTATGATTGGGCCTTGAAGGATGACACTTCTGTAAGGTGTTCATCTACCATTCTAGTGGAGAACAGAGAAAGTTAGTTGTGGTTGGGGGTGGGGGTGTGTGGGAGGATGAGTAGGACAGGAGTGTTTGCAGCACAACCCTTCCAGTAAACACTGTTGGTATATATACTTTATGACAATGTACTCTTGATAGCAATGAATGTGCAAAACAAGAAGTACTAATACTAAAGAAGTTCTGGCTCTATCTTATTGACGAGCCTGTTCACCTACATATTTCATGTGAAGGCTCGAATTCACGAGAAGATGAATGATCCTTCTTTTTGTCTAAAAAGATTCTTTGGATCAATATCTGAGCATGATCTGAAAACCTGTTTGATTAAACATTTGTCGTCTTATTGCTGAAACATACAGGCATAGTTAATATGATATTTGATATTATCCATTGTATAATTTTATTCACATTTCAATTTTCAATGGTGTGGATGTATTTCGAATGTCATTGGTGGATTAAAGCAACTTCTTAAACTTTATAACCTATTGATCATCCTGTTTTTATATATATTTATATATTCAGCTAAGATTGATAGACTGGGGTCTGGCAGAATTCTACCATCCTGGTCAAGAATACAACGTCCGTGTCGCATCAAGATACTTCAAAGGGCCTGAGTTACTGGTAGATTATCAGGTAAGTCTGCCTGGTAGTTACTTCACTCCTCTCTTACCTGTCTCCGTTGAACATATGCACTCGAGTGTACCTCAGCCTACCCAAACTGGAAAAACATTGTAACCCCTGCCTCCCCCCATCTTCATCCAAAATGTACATTGTCCTGAATCTTGCTGGTATCACCATGGAATAATTTAGTGTTCAAATTTTGGGAAGTAGTTTGAAGGCATTTTGTCTGTTATAAAATACCATGGTTTCTGTGTACAAAAAGAAAAGAAACTGTTAGATACTGTGGACTTTATATAGCAAAAATGTGACCATTTTGGATAGCATTTTGATATCAAAATAAAATAAAACTGTTAGCAAACTGCTTATCCACTAGAGAGCCTGTGTAATAGAATGTGTCAAAGTAAGTTGGCCTGACGTTTCGATCCTAGAAAGATCTTCTTCAAAGGCTAAATGACAAGTAACAGTAACAGAAGGGACAAAAACACGCACAGAATACAGACAGGTTAATGAGCATGGTGAACACAAAGAGATGGATGAAAGGGGATTAGTAGAAAAGAAAGATTTAGCATTTTGATATTGGAGAAATTATTCCCTGGTGTATCTGTTTTCTTAATTCCTGTCTCGTTACTATCATGTCGTTTGAAAGAATCATGACCTTAACAAACAAACTCACAGAGCATTGCTTCAGAGTCCCTGTGTAATCTTTCTACAAGTACGTCATAATTCCTGATCAAAGTTTTGTATGCACAAATCTTGGTCTGTTGAGTTTTCCATCATGTGTACCAAGTTGTGCATGCTTTGGCAAATTAACCTTTAATCAGGGTTGTTACATCTGTCACAGTGTCTGAGGTAACATATGTAGAACACAGATCATTCAGTAATACCTCCCTAGAAGTGTGGAAATCAGATCAGTAAGAATTCATAGACCATTTCGTCGTCATAACAAAGATCCCAACAGTTGTTCCTTAGACTACTTACTCCAAATTCAATTTTCTCCTGTTATTTAATCAATAGAATGTTCCCTTCCCTTGCCTTCCCCCCCCCCACCCTTACCCCAGACACACCTGAAATAATCATGAAATGCTTGTAACATTTTGAACCAAAGAGAAAAACACAGTGAATCATTCCTGTGTATTCCGGTCATTCATGGCTGTATTTTTGTGATGGACAGTGATGTAAGCACAGCCACCTGTTTTGATTGCAGCTTTGGCAACAGTGGTAAACTATCTTGGGTTCTATGTTTGGTTGTTTTTAAAGCAATTCTTGTGATCAGGCATTCACTCACATTACTTCCAAGTTAAGTGCTCCATGTGAACCGAGTTAAACGTCAGTATCTCCTGTGAGGAAACTTCTACTGGAACTTTTTAGATAAACATGTTTACAAATTCCCTTCAAAAAAACTTTGTGGAGAAGTCTCGTCGTGTTTCCGTCAGTATTTACCTTCTGTATGCCTCTGCTGATATGAAATCAAAACGACATTGGTGATGTAGTTAATTGAATTGAGAAACTAGAGGACAATGTATTAAATAGTCAACGTTGAGCAGATACTAACTTCATCAACAAGATAGCCTCAAAGGAGGAGGAGGAGGAGTATGAGGAGTATTCCAGTCAGGGCTCAAAAATCCTATGTGGAGGGTGGGGGCTCCATTAACTACTGTAAACTGCTACCCAACTCCATAGCTGAAAAGCCGACAGGCTACTACTTTTGGAAAATAATTGGCAAGCACTGAATTCCAGGTAATATTTTTGTATTCCAAAATACCACAGAAACTATCAAAGATTATTATCTGCAGTGATCAAAGAATATTTATTACCTGCAGTGATTAAAATCTCTCATTTGCATTCACAAACACACATCAAGATTATTTTAACCTGCATTTGGGCATGACACAGAGCCAATTTCTTGGGTTTAATTGAAGGAAGCTTTCAAAGCTTGGTGGATGTTGTATCACAGGCACAGTTAAGAACAGTAATGATGTAATGATAAAGGGGGAAACCCCAAAACAAATATTTTTCCAATTTTTTTTTTTTGTGCAATGGAAATATCATGCATCAAACCAATATGTATTTATTTTAAAGATGTTGTTAGTTTGTTAACATTGGTGTTACCTCTGATGTTGCAAAAGTCTGTTTAATATTTCTCAAAAACAGAGAAGGACAATTTTATAAATACTCTACATCACCTTCTATAGCTTGCTCTCTACATAAGTCTCATGGCTAAAGTCATTGTTAACAGAACTCTATAACTTTTGCTGGAGGAGAGAAAAACAGAAACACATTTCATAGCAGTTACAATAGAACATTTCACGAGTGAATCCTTCCCAAATAGGGAAATTATGCAGATTTTGCGAGGGGAGGGCAAACAGAGTTCATAATTGAAAGTCACTGTTATATATGTTTTTTTTTTTCATTTGACAGCTCTATGACTATTCATTAGACATGTGGAGTCTGGGGTGCATGCTGGCCAGCATGATATTCCGCAAGGAACCTTTCTTCCATGGTCACGACAATTACGACCAGCTTGTACGCATAGCCAAAGTACTGGGGACGGAGGAGCTGTACGAGTACCTTGATAAGTACCAAATTGAGTTGGACCCGAGGTTTAACGATATTCTTGGAAGGTAAACTGATTTGAG
Organism: Apostichopus parvimensis; assembly: GCA_000934455.1. Classification (NCBI taxonomy): domain Eukaryota; kingdom Metazoa; phylum Echinodermata; class Holothuroidea; order Aspidochirotida; family Stichopodidae; genus Apostichopus; species Apostichopus parvimensis. The sequence continues at coordinate 185,657 of KN882463.1, read as the reverse complement.
TCATTTGAGACCATTCACACCCGCCTTGTATTTTCCTCCCTCAAAGCTACCCTTCCTCCCCCCTTCCCCTTCTCTTTACTTTCCATTTTCCTGTCATTTCTGATCAAGATTTGTAACTTTGGTGCAATACATGTGTTACTCCAAAGTCTAGGAGATTTGGCTATTCCTAATCTTGGAAGAAACTTAATCCACAGACAAATTTGTGTGGCATGATAGTTTAGTGTTAATTTGTTAACCCTGTAAAGTATAACAATATACAACTCTGGTTGAGTAAAGCATGTACAAGTTATATTTTGTCAGCTACCGGAGAAACTTAATCCACAGACAAATTTGAGTGGCATGATAGTTTAGTGTTAGTTTGTTAACCCTGTGAAGTATAACAAAATACAACTTTGGTTGAGTAAAGCATGTACAAGTTATATTTTGTCTCCTTTACCGGTCGTGTATAGTATCACTAGACTGGCAAAGTGGACGTCAGATGCAGCTTTCGAGCGTAATATAGAGTTAAAAGTCTAATGTTTCTGCCAGAACTTTATGAATTATAGTGCAAGTTGCTTTGTTTAATCAGCTGATCAAATGTCCTATGTATTATCATGTGTTATTCAATTCATGTCATCAATTCAACATATGGCAGTACTTTGACAAATTACTTCGTTGCACATTAAAATTTTGAATTGCTTGAACATAGTTTCATTGTTTATTTTGTCTCTGCCTCGTCCATAACACAGACATTCAAGAAAACGTTGGGAGCGGTTTGTACACAGTGACAACCAGCATCTAGTCAGCCCAGAGGCACTAGACTTCTTGGATAAACTTCTTCGGTATGATCATCAGGAGAGACTCACAGCTAGAGAGGCCATGGATCATGCTTACTTTTGTAAGTGATTAATATGGAATAATTAACTTAAGCAAACATTGACTCAGTTAATTAATAATTTCAGCTTATTTTACAGGTGGAATGTTAGTGTTCTCATGTGATGATAAAAAAAAAAAATAAAAAAAATTATCACACACAAGTGTTTTGTCTACTAGTTAGCATGCACTGAATGGAGGGCTTCATACTTACTTTGGGAAATCCTTGCCTTTTGCACAATTTACATATGTATTTATCTGATGGTGAGGGCCATTGCAGCGGGCTAGCCAGTTAATTGTCAGGTAGCTATGTCGTTTCCCAGCAAATAGTTCCAGTAATCAAATGGGGCTAACCTATGGTACTACAGCACAGAACTCATAGTATACATATGCTGATATATTGAATGACGGACTGAGACCCATGCATATTAGATGGGTTGGTGGTCCTGTATGCTGCTTATTGCAGTGTGGCTTTTCACTAATTTGTGGCCAAGAGGCAGGGTCGACCCATCTCATTAGCTACCATAATCCTGTGGCACTGTAATGATAAATATAAAGGTGGCGGGGAGGGGGATAGTTGATAGGTCACAGCCAGATGCCAAATAATTTAGCTGGGTTGTGGCCTGATAAGATTGTTCACTGTTGATAGAGAACATGCTGCTGTATTCAACGTGGCTGTTTGCAAACAGCGTAATCTAGCCCATGGTCTTAAAATCAAGTTTGCCTAACATTTCTTGTACCTGCAATAATGATCCAGCCCATCCTATCCAATGAAGTGTTTGTGTTGAATACTTCACGTACAGTGTACATAATGAAGATGATTTGCGGGTTACCATAGATTTTATTGGCCGGACAAACTTGTCTGCAATCTTTGCTCAGACTAATAGCATCGATTCTGTGCAGTGCCCGCTCTATTTAACTTGTCGACAAAAATTTACTCTGTAGAAGCCTGCGATTCTGTTTTCGTTTAGGGTACAATGCATGTAAGCATAATTTCTCTTTCCTGTCTCTTACGCAGTCCCAGTCGTGAAAGAGAGCCGTTCGATACAACCTGCGGTCAACAGCAATCCCACACCAGCAACTACCAATGCGTCTAGCACAAACACCTCTAGTAAGTCGAGACACGTTTCAATTAATCAAATAACCATAGACGCAATGACTTATCCCTTATTGCATAGCGAACGGCTATGCAAAATGTGCAAGTCGCTCTACAAGGGCAAATGTGTATGGCATACTTTGTACACAGGAACCATTGCATCTGATCATAGAAGAGCTTCAATTATTTCATAACTGCTACACAAAATTGTAACCCTTAATTACTCTCTGCACTAAGGTACCTTTCTTATATTTTTCCCCCTAAACTTTAATAATAGATTAACGAGCCATTAATGAATGTATTTGATTCAATCGTCAACATTTTTGTCACCAGGAGACTTTGATATGTGTATTAATCACATAGGAAGGCAACTCGTAAAATATCAGAATTTTTGTCGGTTTACTATTAGTAATAGACCTTGATAGCGTGGTCGGGTCTCAGTTTTGAAACAACGTCAAAAGTTATCCCAAAAAAGCTGCCGTAGTATTTGTGTGATATAGTACGCATTTGCTAACGAAGACGTCAAAAGTGTGACTATTCAAGGTTAAGTGATACATCTTTTCTTGTGTTTTATTATATTGGTACATAATTAAAGGGGGGTGGGGGTGGGGTTTTCTTGTGGCAGACAATGGAAACAATCTGTGAAGAGAAAAATATTCAACACTGTTAGTTGAAAAATCTTAAAAACTCCTGACTTGGTGGATTGAATGTAACCTATTTTGATTGGCTAAACCCTTGTTTCTTCCAGGAAGTCGTATCAAAATTGTGGTGTTATCTGGGTAGTTGCTCTTCAAAAAGGCTTTACTTAGGCAATTAAAGTCTTCTTTCTTGATTTTATCCTTGAAACATGACACAGCTTGAATGTATTCTTTATAGCTATTACTGTTCTCTGTACTTAGAATTTCATCTTTAATTCGACTCTTCTGTACAGAATATGATTTTCCGCTGTGGATAAATGATGGAAGTATTATAAAGTAAAAGGCAGAGACAGTTTCAGCCTTAATTACCCTGATGACATCATGGACTCTGCTTCTTCCCAGATATATTCACACAAATATCACCAAATTTTGACAAAATTCATATCTTCACGATACAAAAGTGCTGTGAGGATTCGGTTTTGATCTTAAGATGCAGAAAACTTTCGGCAGTTTTAGTCAACATGGCACCCATGTATTTTTGCAATTCTATCAAAATGGCAACTAAAATCTATATAGTCAAAAATTAATTCAAGTGAATGATATTCCTGGTCTTTGTATCCCATTTATTTTGAAAAATGAATATTTAACCTCACTGAAAATCACAGATTTTTTGACCATCTGCTTCTTCTTTCTCTATCTCTCTCTCCCTGAAACAGCAACAAATTCAACCACAAGAACGGCAAACAGTACGTTACCGCCCACTCCCATGATACCAACACCCGTTCCACCACCGGTCACCCCGATACCAAACGCCAGTCCTGTGACAGCTGCGGTACCTTGATGCTTACTGATCAAGCTGAATAATATCCGGCTAGATTACCTCCAATGGACTCACCTTTATCTTCAGTTTTTATATGGAAATTTTGCCATGGACAAGTTGTCGGTTTAAACTTAACATAAAGAAAAAAGAAAAAAAAATGAAAGGAAGCTGGGTCTGTGTCGTGGACTTTCTGCTACGAAAAATACAAAACGAAAACAATTCGAGCTACGAGAAAAAGTTTTACGAGCAAAAAGCAAAACTCTATAAGAGTCTCCACCAAAGAAGAGATTGAACCAAGAGGATGTTTACTTCATGCCTGTAAGAAATGATGACGAGGTAGAAGGTATTCATTGACATGAGGTAGTTTCTGAAAGGTAACTATAAGAAATAAGACAACAAAACCAGGCAAGCGTGTCACCAATGACTTGCCAGGCAAGTTGTGACTGGCCAACTGTTCGGTTTAACAACATCAGACAGGTTTTCCTTCATATAGAGAAAAACCTCTCATCAACGTTGGTGCAGCTTAACACCCCAGTCCAACCTCCTATTAAGGCATTAGTAATTGGTCACTGAAGGGGGAAAAAAACAACCTGTTCGGTCTTCTGTTTCTTACTATTTTATGACTAATTCAGCTGCTCTATTTGATTGCTATTTTTAGCAGCCCTAGAAATTAGACGTGATTTAGTTTGAACCTGACCAGTGGTCATAAAAATAAAAACAAAATCCAATTGGTGTATTTATTCTGTCAGCTTTTTCACACTTATATTATACAGTATGTCGGTCTTTAGTTTTTGTTCTTTTGCATTAATTTTCTCTTCTCCCTTTTTCTGAAATTAAGTATCAGGTAGAGACACTACATGACGATAGCCTTAAAATCCATGGTTTTCAGAATTGCATTCTTAAGTTGTTTCTGTTTAAAATCTCACCGTTAATCCACACATTTGTTTTTACTCCAGAGGATTGAAAAAAAAAAGAATTACAAAATTGAAAGGCCAGCTATTTTAATTGTTCATCAATTTTCTCCTTTTTTAAGACAGTAGTCTTCAATTTGTAAACAATTTTGAAAGCAAAAACCAAGGGGCTGTCAGTTTAATTACTCACTGAGGTTGTAAATACCCAGTTGTCGTTCCTCCCCAAAATATTTTTTGGTTCTGTTTCATTCGTTTGTTCCGGGAAATGTACTACTTTGCATCATAAGCCATGCAGCAGGCTTGTCCTTCACTTGTCTTTGACTAAATTCGTTACTACCAAAATTTACTGACGCTTTCATCAATGTGCTTGAATTTGGAAGCATTTGTCTTGGAATTCATATCCTTTGCTTGTGCTGATAGCAAACTGTAAAATTGGCATAAACCAAGACGTTATAGAGGCAAATTTTTGTAGGCAATTGGGACTTATTCATATCTAACACTTGGAGCAACTTTAAATTTCTGAGAAGGTGAATATCTCACTGAAGGAAAAGAAGAGTTTTTGCTTAAAAAGGTGCATTTAACAGTAAGAAGTAAAAGAACCTCGAGTATAACTTGCTCTGAAATTAAGAAGGGAGTTGGTTTAGCTTTTATGTGTATATCAGTTTCAGACTTAAGAATTTTGTCTCTCATAAGTACTGAATATTCATCTTTGCATTTGCATAGCAAATAGTTTTCCCCATAATGAATAGCAGGTTGCTGTGGGTTACCAGTTCATGTATTCCCTCAAGATATGCTTCATGTGCACCGTTCATGACACACAGATACATACACATGACAGTGTTACTGTTTAACTTTACGACATGATTACTTGTAATAATCATTTGTTTTATTTCTTATTAGCGTTATTATATCATATACCCAATATATTGATTTTTGGTCCCTAGAGTACCAAGTTTTTTTATGTTTTATAAAATGGACAGCTGTGCTTACTGTGAATTACCTGGAATCGGTCTCGGACAGCATTTGATGGAGGACATGTAATAATCAGATATCCTCATGTAGGACTTATTCAGATGGAAGTAATAATTGTTGAGAAGCTTGGTTGAAGCAAAACTAATCAGGATTTAACAGGATATAGTAAAGATTTTTCTGACATTAATTTATGGAAACGTTTTGCAAGTATTCTCGATGTGAAAAAGAGGTGATTTAAATGCATTCCCTGCATATTTGGAAGATGTGCCTGCTTTGGCTAGCATTTGATTCAGTTTATTTCAGAGAGCGGTTTTGGATTAAGAGTTGTCGTCTTGTTTAACCCAGGATAAGGTCAAAGGGGTCAGTATGTGGTATCGGGTTGCATTTCATTTCTGTAATTACATTAATTATATTCTGCATCGTTTCAGATTCATGCATAAGTTAACACATTGCTTGCCCGATAAGGTTGGTGGTGATAGTTATAGTCAGCGATACCTTACCATCCTCTCCGGTAGTTTTTCGGCTGGATCTAGTTGTGTCTGCTGTGGAAGTATGTTATGTCTATGCTTTACAGTTGGTATTAATGTTATGGAATAACCACCTCATTGATGATGACAAAATACCTGTTTCGATCTTGAGACATTGTTGTAACTTTTACTAACAGAACTGAGTTTTGAAAGTGTAATTAAGGTATTCACAGCGACATAACTTGTAGCATACACAAAACACAACCAGGTGCTCCTTTAACTTCTTTGTTGTTGTTGTTGCCTTCTAAGATGCTTCATTAATATCAATTGGTAAAGCTTCCATTTCAAAATAATCAAGAACAGTTCTTAAAATCTTTTAATATTTTGGCGCCTGATTAAGATCATTGTTCGTTCGGATTTGGATTGTTATTAATAGTTACTATGACAAGGCTATACGAAGATGGTCAGAAAAACTCCAACCATTTATTACATGATTGTTAATATTCTTTGGAGAAAAAAGAACAAATGTTCCTTCCATCTTGGGGGAATTCATTCATGGACGAATTCATGATGATACTGTTAGATCTATGTTGCATATACAAAGAAGAGGGGTGGGGTTTGGGTGGGGTGGGGTTTGGGTGGGGTGGGATTGCAACTTCACCTCCCTTTCATTAACGTATACTGTTTGCGGCTTCACAAGTACCTCTGTTCGTCACTTTTTTCTTCTTTTTTATTCAACGGTGCTATTGAGATCCAAACTTACTAAATGCCCGATAAGAAACCCACATAATTTGGAGGTTTGACTAATCATAATTTATATACTATTCTCTTCTGTGAGGTTATTAATTATTTTGTGAAAGCAAAACATGCTTGTCTGGTAGAACCGGTAGCATCCCCCTCCCCATCCCCCTCCCCACCCCCACCACCACCATACCAATCTCACCACAATCCCGCTCTCCCTCAATCTCCTCATCTGTCTCTCCAATAAAGTTTGAATCTGTTTTGTTATTTGTTTATCACATCTTTATTTGACACATGAGTTTAATAACTTAGTTCCCTAGTGATTACTACAATTTTCCTTCAAACGAAGCCCCCCCCTGCGGAAAAAAAGAACCTTGTAATAAGGTTATACTGTACACATCTGATATTATGGTATTTGGTTTAAAATAAGAGGTTGCATATACATAACTCTGATCTATATATGTAATGTCTTGTAATGAGAGAGGATGTTAAGTTGTCCTGTGTACTTCTTTCTCAGATTTTTGTTTGTGCTAGCATCTCGGCTCTAATAAATACTGTTACGGAGACGGGCCGGGGGGGGGGGTCGGTATTGGACAGCAAAAAATTGATCGACTTTTACTACGTAACAGGAATCCTGCCATCTTGGAGAAATTGACATACACTTTTTAGACTTTTCTGTTTTGTTAACATTCTTCAAAGCTGCTGCTCTTAATCAGTGGTAAGCACTGACTTGTACTAGTGCAAGACTCAAAGCAGTAGTGTCACTTTTACTCACGAGTAAAAGTTCAAACCCTTGAGGGTGAGTAATGAGTAACAGGTGACTATTGTAGAACCATAGTTTTGTTTTGATGGGGTGTATAGGCACAGGATTCTTAAAGTAAGTTTTACATCGTGAGGAAAGAGGAGGCTGGCCAGCTTCTTTTAGATGTATGCCCGTCATCTGCATAAAGATTCTTAGCAAGTGAGGAGGAGTGGTTGGCTTTGACCGTGACCACTGTATTTTGTTTCTCATAAGTTATTGCCCGACGGAATCTTTCAAAGTGGATCTGGTTGGCACACAAAGTAAACTTTCCAAAATTTAAGATGGCATATATGATATTTTGCCGATATGAAACTTCTCATTCTCAGAAAACTTCAGCCGGACATTGAAGAGGGTCATAATAACAAATAACTATTAAAGTGTGTAGGAGAGGGGCTGTAGTAAAACAGGTGGAAAATGTTCACCCTCAGGGACCCCACTTTCAGTCATTTCTAGCATACTTTACGCCCTATACCGATGAATCTGGAGAACGTTCTTTCTCGATTGTACAGACAAACATTGTAGAATTAGTTTCACTCTGCAGACTGATTTTTGTTTCCTGTTATGATTATTATGATTGTTATGATTATTATGTTTTGTGCATGGAAAGGAATCAAATATGCCTATACCTAGAAATGGCTCAAGTCTAGCACTTGTGTTTTGAAACCGATGAGCTTCAATTGATGTTGTTCTGATGCGTTCTTCTTGGTTGCATGGGTTGTGATATATTCATGGAGCGGTACCAAACAGATCATGTCACTTGTATGTAGGAAGTGTATTATTCACCATTGCATCACCCTCACCTAAATAAAAACACTTTTTGTGTTCTTGTACTAACACACACACACTTACACATGAGAGAATCTTCACTACTCAGTGTGGTATAAAAATAGAATGGCCAGAAGTGGGTAAAAAAAACAGGAAAAAAAACAGAATTATAGAGAAGTCGTGCATATTCATCATCGTCACCAAACTCCTCCCATCCAGGTATTTTAGTTTTGTTTCTTTATCGGTTAAGAGTGGTCTTATTGTCAATTTTATGAGTTATTTAAGAACGATAAGGTCAAAGGTCATAGTTTTACCTTGTAACAGTTCTCTAGTGTATTTATAATGATGATGATGATGATACAGTTAGGGTAAGTTATGTGAAAATCAAAATGTTTTCTTTTTCTTTTTAACTTTCTGCAAGTTCTTTGTTCTTGATGAAAGCAATTGGACAAGTTGTTGTAGTGGCTGTTATCACAGATGCATTGCAGAGTCGGGACAAACGAGTAACGTTTGTAGGATATCATATTTGCACACTTTTCTTTCTACATTATTATTTTTTCTGGCAGATTTCCTCACCAGCTTGATGTCATTGTAGTTTGAGATAAATGGTTGCCATAGAGATATTCTGGTTACCACGTAGATGCCACTCTTAAAAAAAATAATTTGTTTTGACTTGGAACAACTATTGCTTAGCATGTTTGTTTATTTTTATCTTAATTCTTTAATTTTTTTTCCTGTCCCCCTCCCCACTGCCCCACCCTCTCTCTCTCAGTGATGGTAATATGCTTGTGTGTCTTTGTACTTACCAAACATGCAATATCCATTAACTGGAGAGAAAAGAGTTTGGTCACTTGATGTGTATGGTAGCCTACAGGGGTCACTGTGGTAGGGCTAGTATTGTACCCCTTGTTTTCATGGCTACATACTCATGTATTTATTCACCTCTGATGTTGAGTCTCCAAAGTTAGTAATCAATTAACATTTTTGTAATATTTGAATCGGAATATTCTTTTTAACGAAAAAGCATTTTTTTTTTTCACTTTATGTTGCTTTACAATGTGAATGTACCTAAGCTTGACTGATTACTGTATAGTATGTTTACATGACAAAGGAAGAGAGACAACAAAACTATATGACGCCTTCTGTTATCTTTATCGATGGTAGAGTGCTTTAATATCTGAAAGGAATTATTAATTATTATTAGCAGGGGCTTTGAGAGCCAGGTAATGCACCGGGACAATGATGATGCCACGCTGGTTTCACTCACCTTGTCCTTTAAGTATGTTACTCTTTATCACAAATATTTTCCTTGGCCCCCTAATAGACACCAGGCTGCCTCGGTTTAGCTCCCTCCCCCCACCCCTCCCCGGCCCCCACCACCACTTTTGTTTATCAGAGTAAATTAATGCCAGGCAAATAGATCGTTCAAAACTGTCAACGAAAATTAAATGGTATATTGTCAAGGTTGAAGCCTTGTGACTTAGTAAGCAACTTAAGCACTTTGTGCCACTATATGGTCCCTTAAAATTTTAAAGTAACTGGTTGTGTTTCATAAGCATATTAAACCTCCCATCAGATTCACTTCAATGACCATGCAGGGCAGAATCATGTGAAAACTCAAGCTACCGACAGTTGATGAAATAACAGCTTACCACAGCAGCCTCCACCTTATCCCACCACTGCCCCCCCCCCCCACAGCCCAAATATTAGATTGCAATTGATCAAGTTTAGACACACAGTCCATTTCAATAATTAATGGTAAATTAGTAACTAAATAATTGATTTGAATCAATAATTAACATTTCATCATACTGACACTTTTCATAACAGTATTAATCATATGCAAGTAATAAACTAAACATTTTGCCCCTAACATAATTAATTACTCGAAATAGAACTTAGCTAGTTAAAATTAATGATCGGCATTGTTTTATGGAATTAGTATGTTAGACACCAAGGGCAAATGTATCCACTTCCATATGAACAGGGAACAATGCATAACTGTTCTTGTCCTATTGTACAGCCACTGAGTTGAAAATAGAGTAGAAATCACAAATGATTGCCACAATATAAATTCTGTTTGGATAACACTATCCCCTCCCCATTTACCTCGTGAATCTATGATTATAACAGTTTGTGTGGGAATGCACGGTTATTTCAGAAACACTGAATGCATCAAAAGACGGAGGAGGAAAAGGTTCTTTGGTGACCATCTATAGAGGGCTTCAAAGCACAAAAAGTGCTTCGCCTCTACACACTCACCGAAAAAGTGAAAGCTTGATATAATTGCATGTGGCTCCAATCTTACCAAGGTAACCTACGGTAGAAACACGTTCATATTATTTGCCGTCGAATATACCTACTAATGCATATTCTACACAACCGAACTTGGGTCTTCCTACTACCTATGACATGAGTCCATCCACATTCCTTACACAG
>KN882463.1:153078-166067 GCA_000934455.1 Apostichopus parvimensis | reverse complement strand
AAAGTGATGTTACCATTTTTTCTTCTTCTAATTTACCAAATTTTGGGGGAAGTGTAAATTTCTAAAACGTGAGATTATAAAATAAAGAATGTTTAGATGCAACTTGCAAGGCCTCAGAAGTGCCGTTTCCGGCAATCTGAGAGGCATTATTTGCCAAAAATTTTCTTGTACGCTACGCGCCAACCGATGGTGGCGCTCCGCTTAGATAGTGTCACGTAAACTTTCGGGCACAAAAAGTTCTGCCCCCCCAAACTGAAATGGTCCCGTACGCCTATGCCCTCCCCGTTTACCTATTGAATCCAGGATAATAACAGTTTGTGTGTGAATGCACGGTTATTTAAGAAACACTGAATGCATCAAAAGACGGAGAAGGTTCTTTGGTGACCATCCATAGCACAAAAAGTGCTTCGCCTCTACACACTCACCGAAAAAGTGAAAGCTGGATATAATTGCATGTGGCTCCAATCATTCCAATCAAGTTAACCTACGGTAGAAACACGTTCATATTATATGCCGTCGAATATACCTACTAATGCATATTCTACACAACCGAACTTGGGTCTTCCTACTACCTATGACATGAGTCCATCCACATTCCTTACACAGACCATGTTACAAATGAACCGATGATGGCTTGAAAATCATTGATGTTTTTTTTTAAACGGAGTGAGTTGGTTTCATATATTGTTACCAAATGCCACTTAAAAGCTCAACCGAAACGAGTTACATTGCTCTTGAACCATCATACGTTTTAGTCTCAATTGTTAGCACTGAGTCATCAACAAAATGCTCCCCTATTGACTCGATTCTCAACCTCAGGGTCACTCTTGTGCGACACATCTTTCTCCCATCTTTTACAAAGCTGAGAAAACAAGAAAGAAGCAAGTGTAATACTTCCAAGGAGAAAGTGTCAAATAAATTTCCCGTCGAAGTTTTGGATACTAAATACATTTTTCTACTTTATTACCACCAACCATTTCAAAATACCCAGGTGTGTAACACATGCAAATCAAAATAAGTTCGCACAAAGGAAATGCCTCGTTGCTAATCAATTTGTTTCGACAATTGTTTAGGGTTTATTTACATCGCATGGACAGTAATCTTGGACTTGCCATGCAGAGTTGTAGCGAAGTGTTTCTGTTTGGAAATGGTCACTGAGATCATTCTCTGCTACCAAGGGTACGCGGTTGCCAAGTGACGTGTGACGTCACAGTTGTACACAGATCGCTGGACTATCACATTGTGTTCTACACATGGCCCTGTACAATAGTACGCGTGTATTGTGACTATACAACAGGGAAGTCTCACGGAGAAAAGGCGCACTGTGCTACAACGTAACAACGACCTGTAATTCATTCAATCACCAAGCGACAAGCGGTTCAAACGCGCGGTATAGTGTGCGGCTAATTTCTTGTGAATTCGTAAGAAAACCAGCTAGTTTAACCTTAAAATGTTCAAAAACACATTTCAGAGCGGCTTCTTGTCGATATTGTACAGTATAGGAAGCAAACCGTTACAAATTTGGGACAAAAATGTAAGTAGCCATAAGATTTTGCTACGTTTTTGTGTTAGCCTGTGTTATCGTGTATTTGTACGTAACTTAGGCTATAGTAATTCTAATACTAGGCAGGTAATGATGTTGTTGCTATCCAGTAGGCCTATTCACTTAGCAACGTGCTTTAACAAGTGTTAAAAATGTTCAGTATTTATTTCTATGTCATTGTTTTATCAAAGGTAAGTCAATGATAAAATAATATGGCATTTCTTTTTTAAATTTCTCCAGAAATTGCTTGCTTTTCTTCTAATTTGTGTGTGTAAATGTTTGAGTTCAGACCAAGCCCTAAGTTAGTTCTATGCCTTATGTTATTTTAACTATCCTAAGAACAGGTTTTAGTACCCATGTATCTCTTATTAACAGCAGAACTATGCCTACTAAGTCCAGTTGTACTGTAAATAGTGTATTTTATTGTACATATTTTTTTAAATGAATGTGTCTGCAGACGTTTTGTTGACCATGTTTGGTTACATGCTTTAGATATGCCTGCCAGAGTATAGCCGAACTTTAGGCAAAACCAGTTACCAAGTCAATCTACAGGTGCATTCTTCATGACATTAAGTTGAATTTTGAAAGTTAATCATCATATGTTTATGTCAATATTCAGTTTGATGCATTTTTCTGTCTTCATCAATCATACCGTCATGTTCTCTCACATGGTTACTAGAACTAACAAGCAGCTTTCTTAAAAAAACTTATATTATAGTGCCCATGTGTTCATTGATGAGTATGCTATGATAAACCTTACTTGTGTCTTTGAAGTGGCATAGTGTTTGTCATATGCATTTGATGAAAATGAAAGCAAGCAATTTGTAAATGTTCTCAGTGATCAGTTAAATTGTTTTTCACTTACATTGGTAACCAGTTGCTATGGTACCATCAACCAATTAACTAGAAGTGTTTTTAAATGAACTATATTTTTAAATCAATTCTAATAGAGCCTAAGAAGCATGACACTTCCGAAAGATAATGTATCCTTGCCAATTGAACAATCCATGTTCATTTCATCTACATGATCTTTAACCGAATGTTATTTAGTGAATCCAAAACATGAACATACCAGTTATGATGTTTGTTTTTCACATACAGTGCAACAACTACAAAGCTAATTGGAAGTTGATTTTCTCCTTATCTTCACAGGTTCGAAATGGTCATATTAAAAGAATAACAGACGATGACATTCAGTCACTAGTTGTAGAAATTCTTGGAACAAATGTCAGGTGAGTGTGTCCTGTATGTTCAAGCTGACTGGAAAAGGCCAATCTGATCCAAACAGTACTTACTTTAAAGACAGTATTGAGGCTCATAAAAGCTTCATGAATGTCGAGTAGTTAACAACATAATGTGAGGAATGTACACTGAAGTACCTGAACAAACGAATGCATGGGAACTTTACTGTTAGCAGGTGAAGAACAGAAGCTAGATACAATTCCACCCGTAACTGAGTGCTGAACCATTTTTGCTCCTTTTGATAGTTATCATAATGTATTAACACCAGTCTGTGTCTCATTCCTACAGCAAGACTGAATACTTTCCATATTTTTGTAATTTATGCAGTAGCTAGGCGGCATTTCCATGTAGATCCTGATGCATAGCAACGGAACTCCACCACAATGTTGAATGGCTATGGTGTAATGAAAGGCACAGGGTTCTCTGTTTGTTTTCTACCATGTCATTTCAGTCAGGAGTCAGTCACTCCCAAATGTCAGCATCTATTTCGCAACAGCTATAAATTATATGCCCACCTTGAGAAATTTAACTGTCTATATATGGTGAATACTCTACACTCGTACTCCTGTCACAACTGCCAATGAGGTCAAGCCTGCTTGGAGGCAATTATGCTGATGGCTTTTTAGCACAAACATTCATCCTCATCAACTGTGCACAGCCAACTTTTAAATTGTATCTTACCGGCTTTGATTTTCTTTTGCAAAGCATATACACTGTTGTTACATTTTCTCAAACGTTCTTTGATTCTCTTCATTTATTCAGCACAACGTACATCCTGTGTCCAGAAAATCCAAAGAAAACGTTGGGCATCAAGCTACCTTTCTTGGTCATGATTATCAAAAACATGAAGAAATACTTCACATTTGAGGTTCAGGTGCTGGATGACAAGAACGTGAAGAGGCGGTTCAGAGCAAGCAATTACCAGAGCACAACGAGAGTCAAGCCATTTATCTGTACTATGCCAATGAGGTTGGATGATGGCTGGAATCAAATTCAGGTACTTATCTTTCTTCTGTTTCTGTTTTTGTGTGTCCTTTCTCTTCTTATTAGTTACCCAAATCATGGAAGGATATGCTCTGAGTTGAGTAATTTTTTTACCATTTGCAGGGTACATGTGTCATCCATAGCTGACTCTTGTTTGTCCAGATTTGCAACCCCGTTTTAAACGTACATTAAGTTGAGTTCACTCGCTTGTCTCAATTACTAGGTCAACATGCTAGGGAAAAGAGGTGGGGGGAGGGGAGGGGGAGTGGAGATGGCTTGTTTTGTTGTATGACAGAAGGATATGAAGCAAAAAGCATCAAACTAGTTTGGAGAGTTCTCTCCTGTGATACTTGGAATTGTTTTCCAAGAACTTAATGTTCATTGAAAAGGAAACAGGAGGCTTAAATCATTGAATCTAAGGGTTAATTAGAAGTGATATCTTCTTCAAGATCAAATGCGAAGCATATTTAACCTCATCCATATCATTGTTTTAACTGCATTTGCATTAAAGCTGAAAGATTATTCTGTAGATGACACTAACATTAAACAAGATTGACTACGTCTCCCCAAATGCATGAATTTAAGTTACTTACACCCTTGATGAAATGAAGTAGAATATTTGCAAATAAATAAGTTTGTTCCTATTCAAGGCGCAATGTACATTTGTGTTAATATAACTTGTGTTTGCCTAGCACTTCAACGTGTTAAGTGGGGATCAATGCAATGGTTTATTGTTTTCCATCCGTTGGATCGCATGTTAAGTAGATACTCCATAGATATTATACATGTCAATTTAACATCAGTGTATAGCAATGTATCCAATTCATTAAATTTCAAATATATATCTATCCTCTTCCAGTTCAACTTGTCCGATTTTACAAGGCGTGCTTACGGAACAAACTACATTGAAACGCTAAGAGTACAAGTAAGTTCAAGTTGAGAGCAGTCATGCCTTGTATTCTTTTTGATTTACAGTATGTATGTTTCCAAGGGTAGCATCCCTTCTGCCTTTTCCCATGCATAGAATTGGCTGTGAAGTCTTACCTTAAAAATGCTATGTTGCTTCTTGACTTATTAGATGTACTTAGCTGGTAATTAAGTATGCCAGTTACTGTCCCAATTCTTAAATGCAAAATAGAACCTGCATGTATACACCTGCTAGGGAATGTATGGTTATGGCCAGTTGAAACTTGATCTGTTCTGAAAAGTAGTAGAATCTCTGTAGGTTGTGAACATGAATTGGGTGCATTGATCAAACTAGCTAACCGATGTTGCTGTAGCATTCTTGCATCGTGGTTGAAGTTATGCTGCGAAGACGACTAGCTGCTTTAAGCCGGAGTCCAGAAGCCATTTATGGATGTACTTGTACGACTGTGATGGTCAACATATTAATTCAACAGCACATATTTAGAGTTGCATTTGCAACATGTATCTGTATTTGATTATCACCATGGTATTAATATGGAAGTTCTCCGGCTACACAATCACCATTTGCCAACCATTTTGAAAATAATTTGCTCCATGTTAGTTGTACTAGAAAGCATGACATTACATTGATCAAACCTGTACCTTTTGTGAAAGTTTTTATTATATGGTAAGGGTTTTTGTGCAAAACAAATTGTGTCAACCTCGATCAATTTTGTAGATACTGAAATAAGCATAAAAGGGGAGTTCTAAAGGCCCAAAGCTGGTGTTCTATTCATCAAACCTACCAATCTCTCCTACAGTATACATATTGCTGTTCTGTTCACCAAACCTACCAATCTCTCCTACAGTATACATATTGCTGTTCTATTCATCAATCCTACCCAAATCTCCTAATGTGATTTTGATCATACTAGGTTATTTTGGTACATTTTTCGGACAACTAAATTTGCTGCTCAGACAACCAAAATGTGATACCATGGTTGGCCATGGGATTAGAAAAAACCTTTCAAAGTTGCGCTCCTACAGTATTATGTCATGCTCTTATTATGTTAAAAGATATAAGACGATGGAATAAGTGTCACTGGTGGACTAATGTGACATTTTCTAATTCTTTCTTCCAGATTCATGCCAACTGCAGAATCCGACGTGTGTATTTCTCCGACAGGCTGTATTCTGAAGACGAACTCCCCGCTGAATTCAAACTCTACTTGCCGGTTCAAAACAAGGCCAAGTAACAGAAACGCTAACAGCAATAGTGGTTTCTTTTAAAATATGTGCTTGGACAGAGCTAATCAGATGGACATTTTTGAGAAAAATAGCAAATCTCAAGCTGAGAATGAAAATTTTGGGCAGGTCGCCAAACAATGCAGAATTTTTGTCATTCGTAAGGTAACGACAAAAAAAAGATGACTTTTCTGTGGAAAATAGATGAAATCAATTAGTCAGGGAATAACCCTAAAAAATAAAATTGGCTTATCTGAAAGATGGAGAAATAAACATGACATTGCAATATTTATATGCATGTGTGTTTATGTCTGTTTCCACTATAATATAGTGTGTGTCTAACAGTTTAATATTTTGCTTACCAAGATACTGACATTATACAGTCGCATGCATTATATATGTAAACAGATTTCACTGCAAGAGGAAAGTCACTTTTTATATAGAAGTGTTCACCCTTCTCATAGGTGTAAAAGAGGAGGGGGAGAATTTGATAAAATGAACCCTCTTTCCCTATTCTCATGTCTGCAAAATACCCCTTATCTTTTTCCTTTTTTTTTGTCTTTGCAAGATTATTAAAGTTGTTTCATAAACCTGATATTTATTATTACAATAATCCTTAGTGTTGTAACGAGTCATAGCTGGAGGCACCAGTTCTTCAAAAATGGTAAAATGTGAAAACATTTCTGACATATTTCCAGGTAGCGATTGTACATGGATTTGAATCACTGACATGATTCAAGTCAGTAAATTTGCTGGAATTGAATCAAAATGGAACCTCACACGAGAGTGACTTGTTACAACTGAAAGTTTATCCGATTTGTTTTATTCACTTGATGCTGCTTCGGATATTGTTCTGGGGTTTGTTTTTGCAAAAAGTGGAGAGAATCTTTCAATTTTTGCTTCTGTATTTATTTAATTAATTCAGTCAACCATAGCATGTGACCCACACAATTGTTGTGGCTCCAATGTTTTTACACAATTTTTAGTTTCTTAATTCACTTGCCATCACGTTTCAGTAACTTGCTCTTTCGAACGTTTCTAACCTGAAATCGGTTAGCTATTTGTTTCTTTAGGTTGTCTCTTTTGCCCTTTGTTACTTCACTGGTTCCCCTTCATAGATTAGTATAAGGGGCAGAGACATTGCCTAGTTTTCTTGATTCTGTTTTAACATTATCACTCCTTTAAGCGTTCACAAACAGTTATATGGCAATTTAGAAATTATCGAGGCTTGTGTATACAACCACAAAAAATTGTTCAACGATCCAACAGTTTTCAATCGGTAAATCTTATCTTACTTTAATTGAAAATAAGACTATTGAAAGTAATGTTCTATACCATCTGAAGACATTCTAGTTCGCATTCAGGGTTTGTAGAGCCCCAGGTATGATAATTTTTTGACTTTTTATTGGAAATTATATCTTCATTGTAAATCTGTACTGAACGTTATTTAGCAGTCATTCGTAATTCCTTTCTATTGAAAATAAATATCTATTCTGACCCTTGTTAGTTATTTGAGAGAATTTTGAATTAACACAAATTTCAACATACTTTCAGGTTTTGTTTGTTAACTTTAATGTACTTAAGTTAACATCATCTCATGTACATTTGTTCTATTATTACTTATTTTTTTTTTTTCAAAAGCAAAGACATGAACATTAAATGTTGTACAGTTCAAAGGACATCTCTGTTCATTTTGTTAAAGCTCTTTGTCGCTTCTTACTCCTAACATTTCAAGGTTGACATCAACCACGAAACGTCATTAACGGTGGGGAAGAAGGGGGGGGGGTTGGGTAGCTGCATGTCTCCCTAAGCAAAACAAACTTGATGAACCCCCCCCCCCCACACCCGATCCTTAGATTTATTACTCTCCTACCAGCTCTGCTCTAAACAGAATTTCTTTCTAGGACTTGGATTTATGAAAGGCAAACTCTTCTGAAATTAATGTTCGTATTGATTTATCCTAGCAACCTGATATATGGAATGTTTACATAGTTGACAATGTTTGCTGTTATTAGAATTTCATGAAAATGAACCTTTTTCTGACGGATAAAGATGGATAAAGGATTGAAATGCTACTCAGAAAAACAAAATACTTTTTGGAAGAATTTCCCCGCTGATATGATTTATTCTGCTGTTGCCAGATGCATTAACAAAATATCACGAAATTTAAAATATTCACATCATTCCCATACAAAGTGATATGAGAACGTGGTTTTGACCTCAAACGGTCAACGATTTCGTCAGTTTCCGTCCCTAGATAGAGCCTACCCACCGTTGGATAGATGACACGTCGAGCAATTCATGGCACCTTCAATGAACACTTGGGCAATGAGTTTTCATTGCTTGTCAACAAGCCTCTGTACTCAACAGTTAACAATGTTCGTACGTTGATCATGGAAGGTATTCCACCCAAAGCGCACCACCCCCCCCCCTCCCTCACCGTATGAAATAGCAGTTTGAAAATTGCCATAAGGCTCAGATTACGCCACATCCCCGCCCCTGACAATAATCAAGCTTTTGAGGTCAATCTGTCATGAAATCAGCACCTGGGCGCAAACCACAGCTGTAACTGAAAACCCTCTGACAAAAACGATCCTCGGTGAATCCCGTACCACAAATTCCTAAACAAAGAATCGCGATAATATTCAATAACTTTTCAAATACTTATTTTTCAACGAAAGGGCACCGTTTGTGAATTACAATTTTCAAAATTTCAATAAAAGACACTTTTACATAACAAATAGCATATTTTTTTTATCTACGAAAATGGAAAAGGTATACGTAAAGGCTTTTGTTTAGGTTTTCACAAAACCGGAAGGGCAAATGCAGCCTGCACCCTCCCTGATTTTTTTCTGCATGAAAAATGCTTTTTTTCGGCGCGGATGGGGAGAGATTATGATGGTGCTGTTTAACTTTTCTATTTATAGATGTGTGCACTTGGTCAACGATCGAAGTAACTTAAAGTGCTATACCGCCATCTCTTCGTTACCGCGACGCTTAGATTTTGGACAACAATACCTCAAACTAATGTTGTTCAATAAGCCACTATCATCATGAAATTAGTAAGGTAAGGGATTCTGTAACTCTTATGTTTTCAATTTTAAATGTTTCTTTTCGCTGTTCTATCCATTCGAGAGTGATTGGATGCATATTAGCTGGGAAATTATCGAACGACTTCCTCGACTCCTTCTAGCGTCATGTTCTCAATTTGGAACAGCAGTTATCGATCAACCAATACTTTCGTATGCACGGCCTCCGTTATTCACAATTTGCAAAAAGCCTACAGCCTTGGCAGTGGGATATCCATTGCTGGCTTACTAACTCTTAGGTGCATAAAGATGTTATTTGCAAGGGGTTTCAATGCTAGGCTTTGTTCTTTCAAACCTTATTAATTAATGACAGACAAGGATTGTTCTACTTTAGCCAAAGTCAGTCAGGCCCTTACAATTACATGTAGCCTAGCCTATGAAAGGCCCAACGAAGCCCCAAGATAAAAGTCAGTACTAACTATGTAACATATTACGACCCATTGATTGCCAAACTTAAGCCCATTGCTACTACGTTAGTGGTTTTACATTAGGAACCGTAGTGTATGCAGGTCTAAGTAGACCTGTATGTCTACCTCTTTGCTGTACAGTACTACAGTAGTTGTCATCAGGTCATGGCTGGCTATGGCTATCAGTATCACAAGTACCACTACCAGGATATGGAGTGTACAAGTCAGGCTAGTCAGCTTTATAATTGAACTTGACGTCTTGACCAAACCAGAATTTACCTATAACTTTTTCAAAGTGATTTGTAGGTTGAAATTTGATTTATAAATAGTTTGAATATTCAATTTCAAGGCCCCTTACTCACAACATGAACACATGACACTTCACAGATGCCTTGATGATGAATTGCACTTAATGTGTAACTTTAAGCATAAGTTCAGCCCAGGCTAATGGTGGCTTAGGGCCTTCATATGATCACGTGCAGTACATACATGGTCCCAAACTTTAAATTTCGTTCAAGTTTTTCATTGTACAACATTTTCATTTCAAGACCACTCTCTTATCAAAGGTGCACTCATTGAATACTTACAGTATACATATATAGATGTACTTAACAGTAAGTCCAATATTTTCCCCATCTGATTCTTCATTAAATAAATAAGGGACTAAAATCCCAGTATTGTTTTCCCCTTACTCATAAGTAATCAAAATGGTAAAGGAATTGATACTATAAATAAGGCTTACTGTTGACCTCTTCTGTGTAATGGTAATGAAGTTTGCATCAGTTATTTGTTATAATGAGAATTTAAATAAACCACTCTTTTGTTGTAAAATTGATGACTGGAACAAATTATATGACGCACACCCTGTTTTCAAATCTATTGCCAGTTTCCTGATGAAACTCAGCCATGAAACGGTGACCATTGAATTGAAGAATGGAACTCAGGCGCATGGTACAATTACAGGTGAGAGAAAACATATGTTTCCTGATATTATTTACCATTCTGTGTACTTAACATTAAAACTTGAGGCATTGACTTGAGACATTGGAATGTCATTTGATCATACAAATTTACTTTCAATGATATCTAAATGTCCAAACTTAGAGGAATCTGTTACTGAGGTGAAGATAATATGAGGTGAAGATATAATAAGGTGAAGATAATAAGATGGAACTTATAAAGTGCAAAGAGCTGGTTGTGTTGACCTATATATGTTTTCTATGTAATTTCCATCGCTGAGATATCAGCGCACCAGTTGATATACGATTTTTGCTTTAGTGTCATCACAGATGTTAAATGTCTCGAGCAAGCACCAAAATTCAACGTTTGGTTAGTTTTTACCTACATCTCTCTAGCAAGTGAACTAGAGAATTTACCATTTTACCATGTACAAAGGGCTGTGGCTACATATTTGAAATTGTCAAATGGTGAATTATGAAGTCCTTTTCCATCAGATTGCAGCATGTTGGAAAAATATGTGAATATTGCATAACATTAGAAAAGCAATGCATTGTTAAGTCAATGGAAAGCAATAGTTAATACATTATTTACAATCAAATAGTAATGAAATCCAAGCAGTTACGTTCATCGGAGATTAGAGCGAAAAGTTGTTCTGGTTGGATCTCCTATGGTGTTAGATTCTGTAGAAGTACGGTTGTCACACATGAGTTGTTGTGACCATTTGCCCTCGTTGATTTTTCAGGTGTCGACGTGAGCATGAATACACATTTAAGGTCTGTCAAGATGACGGTTAAGAATCGTGACCCTGTGCAGCTGGACACACTCAGTATCCGTGGAAACAACATCAGGTATTACATCCTCCCAGACAGTCTGCCTCTGGATACGTTACTAGTGGATGAAACACCAAAGGCTAAAGCAAAGAAAAGAGAAGCAGGTTAGTGGCATTAAATATTTCTAAGCACCCCCCCTCCCCCCTTGCCCCCTTACACTTCTATGTCCCCATTTAACAATATATTGCTTGATTAATAAAGTACACAACCATTAAAAGTTCCTCTTGTCAATATTTCATCATTAAGCTATTCCCTGCAATGGGGTCCATCATCCACTGGATTTATAGCTATACAAGAACAGTTGATAAGGTTCTGTAATTAAGGATTTCTTACTACCAGGTATGCTGAAAGGTTTTGTAAAATAATGTATTCATCTGGATGGTTCAAAATAGTTTCTCTGACTTTTAAAAGGAAAAAAATAAGAACTCCATTGTGTGGTATTTATTGGTTATTTTACATTGATATTATTTTTGTACTCTGGCAAGGAAAATAATTTTATTGAGCACTAAAAGAAAATACTGTCCTGTTGTTTCATTTGACAATCAAATTGATATTTACGACCATTTTCTTTGACAGGTGGTGGACGTGGCAGAGGACGAGGCCGAGGAAGGGGTAGAGGTCGTGGTAGGGGAAGAGGCGGCCCCAGAAGATAGTCCTTGGTTTTTTTTTTAGTTATTATATTTTTTACCATCATTGTACATTTAACATTAGGTTTGTCATGTGAACATTGGCAAATAACTTGACGACAGATGGTCTGCTTGGATGAGTGATCATTGAATTCCAGTTTCACCGCCGGTAGAATCCAACAAGATGTTGAGCTTACTCAGCAAAAATCAAAAATTTTCTTTAATTTTATAATCTAGTCTTAATGGTGGTCAAGTATAGCCATTGAACATGATGAAACTTTCAAAACATTTCCTTTGTACTTTAGTTTGGGTTGTGTTTAAATTCATCCCTGTGTATAGCTGAAGAAATAAATGAGGGTGAAAATTTTAATAGCAAAACACATCAGTCAATGTTGGCAGTGTCTTGTTTCTTTCAAGGTATCTGTGAGAGCATTGTACTGTATAAAGTTACTGCTTCACACCAGATGGTGTGCATTGAGGGGTTCACTAGATGTAACACTCAGAGGAAGGCTATGACTATTAGCTAAGCCTTCAGTTAACCAAAATCCCCCTCCATGCATGTTAAGCAGAGATATGATTCGTTACATGTGACCTTAATTTCTTCCCCATTAATGTAACTTAATTAGTTCTTTTTAAGTCACATTTTAAGATATGTTCAAGTTCATTGTAATGCTACCATTATTATTTGCTTATTTGTCAAGTTTTTCAAGTATTTTGTTTCTAAATCCATTCCCATGTAAATACATTCATTGGTGTTTTAGAAGCATTTTTTTTTTTCCAAACACCAACCATTGTGAACATGACAGAACTGATTTAAGAAAGATGAATGACTTTGTTTTTTGTTTACTTGTTTATACCCCATCATCCATGCCACCATTGATCTTCATACTTACCTTGTGTCGGATATCCAAAGCATTGCTTCCTACACAAAAACTATGAGGGATCAGTTTATTGTTGTCATTCAATTCAAGTTAAAGTGATATTCTGGTGGCAGAAAATGTAACACTTCTATTGAAGAAGGAAATATTACACACATAAGCTTGGTTCATACACTAGTAAAGGGCGATTGATCATATATCATTCTCCGTAATTCTGCTGTGATTTTACCCACAAGCCCATGTGACACAAAAATGTAGTAGGGGAACCCATCCCAGTGC
>KN882463.1:113866-131042 GCA_000934455.1 Apostichopus parvimensis | reverse complement strand
CCAAATATATTCGATATGGCACAAGAATGTTACCAATAAAGATACCAAGCGTGGTAAAAAAAACAAACTTTTACACATAGTAGAATAATAATATACATTCTATCCATTGTGGAATTATGATACTACAGTAACCAATATGCATCACCAATTCTGATCTGATCAAAGTCCATTGGGACTGAGAGAAGGGACAATTTAGCAATCTTGCCTTTTTTCTAGTTTTCATGAAAGGTTAATTTTCGTATGTTTTTTATTTCAAAAGTATTTCTAGAACACTTTCAACCTTTGTACGCAACTAAAATGAGCAAACTTTGCATATAAGATAAGATAATGTTGCATAAGCAAAAACATACTTACTGTTACAAAGTAGACGATAATATGAAATGACTTAATATTATTTTGATCACTTACTGCAGTAGCTGCTCTTGTGAGCTGTTTCTTCTCCTCTTCTGCAGCTTTTGCTTCATCTTTCTTCACCCTCTCAATGTTATCTCTGTTCCTCACGTGCCAACTGTTCCGCAGAGGAGAGAAAACAAAGAAGGAAAAGAACACGGGAAATTAACTACATGGCTAGTGTTTGATTGCTGTTTGATATCGTGTTTGTGTGATTGCAGCAGACATTTTGTCTGAAAGCCGATCATCTACCCAAAAGAGTAAAATCAAAAGGCAAAAACTTACATTGATTAGTTAAGATGTTCACAGTATTATTTTTATCTCTTTCCAATATTACACCCTTTTTTACCTCCTTTTTTGCCAACTCATCATTTAATGGTCCCCTACTATGTTAGAAATAAAGGTAACCTATGCACACATTTCAGCAAGCAGCATGCTGCCACTATTAAACCATTTTGTCCTCTCGTTTTATGACTGAACACTACTCAATACTTAGGAATAAGCTGGGGGGGAATCATAACCTCTACAAAAAGAACTTTTGGAAAATGCTCTCACTACCAAACACTACTAAATGTCTGGGGAAAAACTGGGGAGTCGTCAACTCATTTATCAGGAAAATTTCTGTCATGGCTGTTTCTTGGAAATCAGGCTAGCAATTAAGAATCTGCAACTTTTTGTAAATTTTTTCAGTGGATTGAGTATTTTATAACTGCTATGAGATATGGGGCTTGCAATTACTTATTTTTGTGAAATCTTTCACGTCGTACAAATATTCTACTATCAGACCTTGTCTTCTGAGGCATGCGAGTGGGAATGCAATCCAAAATGATCTTGAGCATTATCACTACATGCTTTAATTGGTCATACATATATGATTAACATACCCACCATGGACAAGATTCAGAAAAATGTTTTAACATTGTACCTCATATGCACACACCCTATACCATGAGGGCCATTGAAATCACACACCAAATGTAAACAGCACACCTAAATATTTTTCAGGAGTGCAATGTTTAGCACGCCTACAGCATCCCTTAATTATTTGAGAAGTGTGAGGTTTTGTACACCTGGAATTTTTAAAAGACAGACATGGCCAGTATTATTGTTATCTGTGAATATTTAATGTGCTATTTAAAAAAAAAAAAATTATTTCAGGTGACTCTATCTCATTTCAACGAATAAATATCTATGAAAGTAAAATGGTACAAACTTTTTCTTTGGTAAGATATTCATGATCAATCAGTCACTCTGCAGTTTTTTCGTTCACAATGACAGGAGAACCGAATTTGAGTGATATCTGCAAGACAATAAAGGAAAAAATGGAATATTAAGTATCAAAGGTAAGGATGGCTGAGTTAAAAATACTGGTAATGCATAACAATCATCTGACTATAGGATAAATAATCAAATTCTGATTGAGCAATGAAACTTTTCAAATAGAAAAGGATACCTCAGCTGTTCTGGCCAAAATTATTGCCTTATTTTCTCTATTCAAAACTGTCCATATTCAATACTGACAGTAAAGTGAATTTACACTTACACTTAGTGACTTACTGTGAGAAATCCTTATTTGTTGTTCTGTGTAGTACATATATATTACCTGAATGTTAGAAGGTATTTCATAACCATTGGTATCAGGAACTGGACGACAATATTCCTGTACCAGACTAATATTTTTTTTATTTTTATATACCTAGTAGGTGCACTGTTACATAGAATACACATTTAAATGTGCTACATCCACAAATATAGTAAGCCATATTTGATTCCATGTGTCTACTGCAGTAATTTGTGACTAGACTAGGCTACATCATGTATATTAAACGGGAGTATGATAGAGGTTGATTGTACTAAGATAAAGCCTTTGGTCCAGGTCTTACAGTAAAAGTTCTGAAAGCCTTGAGTATACGAATGATGTACATTCCTCACTATACTAAGTTAGTGCTAGGAGAAGGAACTCCAATGGTGTACGTTCGGATATACATGCATTTGGCTGTATGTTATGGAACATCAAACTAAAATATGATAGTCTAATAGTAATTCCAAACATTCGAATAATGTTGCCCTCTGTGTTTCGATCCTAGTACTGTACTTACGGTTTGAAATTTTTGACTCTTTTGATGAATATGTACGGTGGAAATGGTCAGCAAAATGGTTCAAATCGTTTTAATTACATTTACAGATGGTTTTCAATGTAAGGCGAGGACCATCTTCGTCCTCAAGATCTCCCTTGGATTAGAAAGATTGGTGTTTCGCAATGTTTTGACTTTCTTGTCAATTTGTTGAAAACACAATCTGACCAGTACACCGCATGTCAATATGCTAAATGTATATGTCATTCATTGTAATTCGGCGGAAATGAAATAAAAGTTGGCCATTGGTATGTAATGCAATCTGGCAACAATAGCTTGTGTCCATAGTAGTTGTACTTTTTCAATACTACATACGGTATACCTAACGGCGATACTGCACACTCTGTCCCTATCTCGCCATTTAGACTGTGTACAATAAACCTAGCCTAACTGTAGCTCACTTGAAAGAACCCGGCGGTTGTTTTGAATACAAGTTTTTTCCATGCACCAGATGACGCTCCCTGCACTCGAAATTACCGAGCAATGGATACGGGAGCGAGTGGGATTAGAGGTGGAAAACCTTGGTAAGCTTATAAGAACTTAGATGATAGCCTACCAATTAACGGTCGTTATCACTAAGTTAGGCTTAGTCTAACTGAAGTTAAATGTTGTTAGTCTAACCTAAGTCTTGCCGATACAATAGCCTAAATCTTGCCAGTAAAGCACTAATATCATACTGCTACTAAACAGCAATAGCCAAAAACTAAGACTCTTGGACTATTTATTAAATTCTTTAAGATAAACTCCTGACACTGGTCTGTGATCTTTCCCAACAACATTTGCATATTTCTTAGTTTCTTTTTCAAAATCTTTCTGGTAAAATTTTTCATAGAACTCGACATTCATTGTGCTACGTAATATCATACAGGATAAGGTACGTGTCATCATTTTTACGATCAACACCCAATTCATCTTTTAGAACTTGTTTCGCAGATAAATAACCGCAATATGTCATACGCCTAGGATATTTGTAAACGATTTAATGATGGTTTTCTTTTTCAGAGGATGTGAAATCCCTTTCTCTACCAGGTACATATCATCAGAAGATAACCCACCTTGGAACATCGCTACATGGGTTTCTGAGACTGAAGAGCTTAGATCTCTCAAGAAATGCAGTCACAAATCTATCAGGAATTTCCCACCTGAAAGTGCTGGAAAAACTCAATCTGTATCCTTTTTGTTTGTACCGTGTTCTTCCTTGTTTTATTAAATCTGTTTGCCATATGGAGTTGTGGCTTTTGTGCTCATATGCTGAATAAGATAGACACACTACCACTCTAATGCAGTTCACAATATCACAGTGATATGAGGGTGTGCTACAGTACATAATATGTGTAAAAATGGTCCACAAGAGTTGTACTGAAATGTGATTTCTTGTGAAACTACCCATTTTCATCTTGTAGGCTTTAGTGAATGGACTTAGTATTATGTCAATTTTGTATATATACTTCTCTGTTAAAATGATAAATTCTGTTTTCCTCAAACTTTTCATACCCCTTCCTGTCCATCTGTTCATGTATTTACATATTTAAATATTTGATTATTTATTTCTTTACATTAGTTTAGTGCACTTTCCCTTTTGATAAATGCACCAAAAACCAAACCTTCCCTCTGTTCTTTTGTCCAATAATATGAATCACTTTCCTAAACATGATTTCAGTTACTACAATGACATCAAGAATTTAAAGGACCTTTATCAACTGAGGCACAATGCCAATCTACATGAACTGGACCTACGTCTCAACCCTGTGACCAAAAATGAAGTTGATTATAGGCTCTTTCTAATCCATCTTCTTCCAAACCTCAGGAAACTTGGTAAGGACTGACACAGTACAGTATGTATGTACACACGAAACGGTTCTTATATAGAAACTCCAAAATGTTGAAATCGATAATATTATATGTTTAAAATAGGGCAGTTGTTTTCAACTTTGCAGTCTGATCAATTGCAATTAACTGTCAGTGGTAATTTCTTTCCTTGTATTCAGTGAAGTTAATGTTTACAAAAGTCATTTAGATTAATAGTTGAGTTAATTTTATCACAAATGTTGTAAATCATGTGTTTTTTGGTCGTTTTCCATGATGACATTCATTTTGTGGAAATGTTTCAAACTTAAAGCAAAGCATTATCAATGACTCCCTTTGTGAGGTCTGATAAACAGAACTGAAATTAAGAATTACTGTTCTTATACGTTAGTAATTCAGGGAATAATTTCAGAATTTGTTCAGATTTTGTGTAACATTTTTTAAGGCTCTGAACGTTCTCTTATAAAATACTATGGTTCATGTGTACAAAACATGCTATATAAATCCAATGCGCATAATAATCCACCTATAATTTAAAGGTTTTGACATGAAAAGTTCTAATGCTTGAAATTCATCAGCTCAGTTCCTTGCTCTTGAAAATAGCTCTGTTTTGCTGATAATATTTAAAAGGGGATTAGTTTGACCTGCTACTTTATAGTTCCATACTGATCTGTTTTTGAGAACAACAATTTAAAACCAACTGATTTGTATGGGTGGGAAGGGGGGGGGGGGAGAACAACCCAACAACCATAAATATTCTTGTGTAAATTGGATATTTTTTTATATTTTGGTGTATTGCATTCATGTTAGTTGAACATGCTTCATCCTTTTCATTCAACTTAATTGCTGACTCCTGATCATTATTTATTGTGTAATAGTAAGTTGGCCTGACGTTTCGATCCTAGCAGGATCTTCTTCAGAGGCTAAATGCCTCTGAATTATTTATTGTCTGTAAAAAATGTTCATAATTTCAAAAAAAGTTCCAAATTTCATATGCTTCCTTTCAGATGATCGATCTGTCAGAGACAGTGAAAGGAAGGCAGCCATTTTGCATTTTGACACGGATCAGGTAAGAATGCTTGGCCTCACTATTGTTCCCTCATGAATGATTACACTCTCAACTACTACAAAGAAGATCTTTATCCTGTTAGTGTAGGGTTTGAAAGTCTGTACTTATCTCTTGGAAATGTAGTTCAATCTAATTAGGTAGAACCATTTGGGTACTCATCATTCAGATTAGTTCATGAGTAAGTTAGTCTTTAATGCATCATCCGTGATAAAAAAAAACCTGGATGGACATGATTTTATATCATTTATGTACCAAGTTGATAATTAATTCTAGTATTTTAATATGCAAAACAAAGAATGATTGATTAATAACCTCATTGATTTTTTAAATTTTATCTTTAAACCAAATGGTCATATCAGTAGTTGGGTCAAAATTGTATCAATTTGTCATAAAATTCTTATGAATATTTCTTGTATATCAGAAGATAAACTGGCAATACTGATATATTATATAATGGACACTATGAGTGGCTTTGCTTCCTTCCAACAGGCTTACGATTTGATGTCCCATGTGACTGATGAGGTGACCCAGAAAGAGGGCATCACACATAGTGATTCCATAACCAGATCAGAGCAGATGAAGAAACTTGCCCGCCATCCTACATGTGAGTTGACAATACCATGTCAAGCAATTAAAGGCTAACATGATCACATTATCATCTAAAGTACAATTTAATGTACATAATAAGTAGTAAAGTCTGCTTGTGTAATGTAATGTAAATAAAATCTTACACAGCGCACTACGCGCGATGCATCTGTGCGCTTTACAAACAATCTAGAATATACAATGACATAAAACATTACATAAAACAAATACAAATAACAGTAAATACATACACCATCTACAGATACTGGTGAAGAGTAAAGCGATAAAACAGATTGACTTATGGGGTAATTGGCAGGGCTTTCTCTCCGCGTTGCATTTACATACTGTTCATGTGAAATATGTAACATGCTAGCAATGCTGTTGCTACATGGTAGCGGGAACATCAGAAAGAAAAACATTTACTTTTTACTATTCATAAACAGTAGATATAAAATACTTTATCCATATGTGATTGTCAATGTGTTATTCAGATGATTTGTACATGTGATTTCCAGATGTGATGCATCTAGAAGTGATTTTCACAGTATTATTAATTTTCATATCCTTATGCATATGCATAACATGCATATGTATGAAAATATGCAAAGTTGAAGCTCGTTACCAAAGTGACTCAACCAGACTATAAATGTCACACATCTGGGGATACAATATACACATTAAACCTTAAAAAACGTTGATGAAAACCATCTTTATTATTATTATATTTTTGGGTGTCAAGTTATAAATCAACAACATCATCTAATTTCCTTTACTCACAAAGACATAATTCAATATTTCCAGGTGCCCTAATGAATACATGCTTGAACATCATCAGCTACTTTTAATATTACTTAAGTATACTTTTACATGGATCTGTCTTTGCTGACAGATTTTCGTAACTAACTGTATCCTTTACAACGACTCAATGAAGGAAATATTTCGTCCAGTTGAGTCTCTCTGGGGGATAATGTTGTTGAAGATGCAACATTTAATTAGCATAGCAACAGTCTTGATTTCTTGGCAAGCGCAATTAACCATACAGTAGAACTCTGTATAGATTTCTTGCGTGAGTAAGCTCGCTCTGTGAGGGGTATCTTCAAGGTACTTCTGTCGTCGAATCCTCTTTGACTTTGTTCTTTATGCACAGCGTTAGATGATGATGATAGCGACCTCATAGATCTCTTAGCCAAGACCAGTGGTGACCTCAACAAACCGTACCCTCTAACTGGCTCAGAGGCCAGAGACAGCAGTTTTCAACCTCATTCAAAAGAAGGTAGGTAACCGTATAAAGAAATCTCCAACTGTGACATGGATAGCCGCATGAATAATCATGAATAGCAGCATGAATAATCATGAATAGCACTATGAATAATCATGACCGAGCAGCTGGTTATCGTTTTAAGCGTAACATTTGTCGTTAAAAAATGTAATTGAGCATGTTAGGTTGTTCTCATTTATGTCAGAGCATGTCTTGAGAATGTTGAGAAATTCTTTTACAATTTAAATAAAACATCAACCAATGAGATAGCTTTCTGATGTTTTCCCCAACCATGTTGAGATAGCTTTTCTAGTATGCATTACATAAGACAGAAGCTAGCTGTGTAGTATCATACTGTGTAGTATCAAACCCAGCAAAAGTCTAGACTTAACCATACATTTGTATCAAATTTTTTAGCTCAGCTTACAGTATATTCCACATAAGAAGCAGGGTTTTCAAAGTGTTATATTCATAATTTGTTTTTGATAAGTAAGAGGCTTCCCCCCTTGTGTTTTTTTTTTGGGGGGGGGTAAGCACCAGCGACTTGGAATTGGTATGTGAAGGAGAGGTAGTGGAATATGTTTCTGAAATCCAACCAGTTACTTCAAGCAGTTTCTTGATAATTAACAACTTCCTCCTAGAAACTTTTCACAAATTAGGATTGGCCTAGTTCAAAATATGCTTTGGATTGATTTTGGTATAGGCCTAAACTAAACTAAGCATTTGTATTTGTCTTGACAATTTAGCAGAATTCCTGTTAGCCCTTCTCACTTTACAAATCTAAAATTGAATATTGAATAACTTCATTTATGTTATCACCACTGAATCAGGCACTTAATCATTTACCAAACCATTTAATTTGATTTTTCAAGGAAATATGAAATATCATGTTCTCCCCCCCCCAAAAAAAATTGTGAAGTAACTTCAACATTTAATTGATAAGATTTAATCCGTTCCCGTTAGACATCAGACGAATGGACGGCAAGACAGAAAGACCAACGGACCTTCATCTATTACAAGAACAGGGGGGGAACCATCGCACCCCCGACAGTGAAACTCCCATCGGTGATGAGTGTAGTAGCACAGGATCATTCCAAAGTAACAATTCTGGTAAGTTTGAGGTTTCCACAGGCTCTGTTATAGGCTCAGTAATGTAATTGACTGTACAGGATATAATTAGTTTCTGTGAGGCCATGTGAGGCCTGATTATGTAAAACATGGCATCGCTCAATAATGTTTTTGTTTATAATTCCAGTATTTGCTACTTGGCGTTTCTGCTTTCTGTGTGTTTCACTGTTTAAAGTTGTTTTGACTGACATATTTCCTCATTCCCCCCCCCTCCCCTTCCTTCCTTTTTCTCTTTTCAGTTAACGGAATAAACAGATGATTCAGCATCACCATCTAATAACATCACTGTGTAGTATTATACATTAGTACCTTGAAGGTCATAATGAAGCATTCAGATTAGTTAAGTTAGGCTGATTAGGGAGGTTTTTAGTAGTGACAGTTTTTTCTTCTGACTCACCTTCTTGTTTATTATATATATATATACTTGTTTCTTTCCAAGAGAACTCACAAATTTTAGACCAATTTTTAGTTTAATTTTCTTCTTAAGCTTGACGTATTACTGAAGACATTGTTGACAGTTATATCTAGCTTGTATAACGAGAGTGGTCCATCAAGTTTGCCTGCAAATCCTGTAAAGCTGTAAAGTCTCTTTTGAGGCTGAAGGAAGTTTAGATTTAGAACCTAGTCAATGCTAAGTTTTCCCATTTATTGTAGTTATCATAGCCAGCTCTTTGCAACCATGTTGTATTTTGACCCCATCTGTGCATAATCTTCTCTTCTAGGTCAGCCAGGGGTTTCCCATCATGCATCACACCATGAGTATTCTACCTACAGAAAACCAAAAGGTCAAGTTCATTTCCAAGATGGCGGAGAGTCAGCGGGACTAAACGGAGGAGGATACTCGGACGAACATGATGCTTACACATCTTATACTTCAAAAGGACATTTTACTCCAAATCCTAAAGCAGGTATGTATCATCTGAAAGTCAACTCTGATTCGTCAGTTTTGAAAAGGTTGCCACAGTAACCCTATGGCATGTATGCTAGAATTGGGATGACATTACTGTAGAATTTCTTGTGTCGGAACAGTTCTTGTGTCTGACTGTCGTATGTAGTTTCCTTGAATAATGTGAAATAATATAATAAATATATAAATAATATTGCAGAATTTAGTAGCCAATGTCAAGTGATGTTTTGTAAAGGGATGTTTTTGGTCGAGGAGATCCAGTAGGATGTCATTCTTCCTTGAAGAGTTGGTCATTTTGAATCTTTCTTCGCAATAAATATCCTTTTGCATGAAGCCTATGCATTGGTTAGGCATTTTAAATGCCTTCTTGTTCCTGGAGGGAGGTGGTGGAGCATGAACCTCCTGTGTCAACTGTTTCTGTTTTTCCTAGCTGAGTCTTACAGCTAAACGATGCAGGGTTTGACTGATGCTTGTTTGCAGAATTTAGTGGCCAATGTCAAGCTTGTTTTTTCTTGCACAGGGTCTATAACAAAGACCATTAGATAATGAGATCAAGTTATTTGCATGATGCTAGATCAAGGTTTTGGCATGATGCTAGGAAATTAAATTATTAATGTGTCAGACTATATCTGAGGTAACTTATGTAGCAATGTGATTTATGTAGGCCTTTGATATTATGTTCTATAATTATGTAGAGATAGGTAGAGGTGTAAGTCAAGTATTTAACACATACATATAGATATGGAATGGTTGCTGGCTTGCACAATAACTTCAGTGTGCAATTCCAATAAAAAAAATTCACCATTTGTAAAAACCATTTCTTATGGGATAGACATATGGGATAACTTATAGATGAAAACTTAACTTTGATCTCCTCAGATCTCAATTGAAGTACTAATCAATGGACTAGCACATTTTGAAATGGGTTTTGTAATATTTTGTGTACTTAAGACTGTAGATTGTAACCAGACCTCACTTGAACTACTCATGGACTAGCACATTTTTTCATGGGTTTTGTAATGTTTGGTGTACTTTGGACTGTAGGATGTAGTTTGACTTTTCGTTTCCATGTCTTTCCAGATCATGAAACATTCGTTAAAAGGGTTCCAAGTGAAGCACAGTTGGAAGAATACAAGGAACCACCACATGTTCAGAGACTCTTTGAGGTAAATACGAATAATTAATCATGATAATGACATGCAAAGTTTAAGGGATATTCCGGTGGCTGACGATATGCCATTTATATGGAAGAGAAAAGATATGTCCACACTGTTAGTTGAAAAGTCCATCTCATTATCTTGTCCATAACTCAAGATATGTTTGATTGAATTGAACTTTCACTGGCTAAACCCTTGATTCTTCCCTGGAATATATCACAGTACCTGGTCTGTGATTTTCATGATGGCTAATCTTCTTATTGCTTTATCCTTGAAACCTGATACAGTTGGAATATTTGCTTAGCATTCAATATTTCTCTATCGTTAGAAGTTCATCAAACTGCAACTGCTATACAAATGTTATTTTCCTCTGTGAATAAGTGAGTAAAATGTTGTAAAGAAAAAAAAGCTGAAGTTTCCATGATGACATCATTCACTCTGTTGTTGCCAGATAATTCACAATCCACTACCAACATTTGCCACAATGCTATGAGCATGTCGTTTGAACCTACAGATGCAGAAAATTTCTAGCATGTTAAGTTAGAAGTAGTTGAAGCAATTTCTCTTGTTAGTTGAACAAATATCTGTTCTAAGCTACCAGTATCTGAACTCAATTGAGAGGATTTTTTTATTTTCATTCATTCATTCATTCATTCATTCATTCATTCATTCATTCATTCATTCATTCATTCATTCATTCATTCATTCATTCATCCATTCATTCATTCATTCATGCATTTATTTATTTATTTATTCATTGGTTTACCCTAGCCTCCAAAAGAAACTAAAGATACAAGACCGTCTCCAGTCATCAAGGATGCCAGTGATGAGCTGCTTCTGTCTCTGCTTCATCTAGTCGATAGATACTGGAATGGATCCAGGTCTCTTCATTATCATGGTAAATTTCAAGGTAAGGTTTGGTTTCTACTTCTTGAGGGTATTGGTCAATCTATGATACGTACAAATGTGGTAAAACTTTGAAAAGAAAGGCAGAATTTTATTTGTGAGTTTCCTCATTCTATGCCAGGGCAGCTGTCGTCATAGTCTCTGGTTTCATTTTATTTTGATAAGTGCAACATTTGTAATATTTATTTGTGACATGTAATATTATGGTGGTACTGTATTGTTATTGTTGTTGTAGTTGTAAATATTTTGTTTACAATCCCACTGGAAAGATGATTTTGTCTGACAGAGTGGGCTTTTATCAAAATCAGATGTGAACAACAAATAGAGGAATTTTTTTGTTTGAACTACTCCTCATTTGTTGGGAGATCCAGATACCATTGTATGATATAATGTTGGTCTTTGGAGATACTCACATAGTGTCCTTTAAAAAGCACAAAGTCCTTTTCTTCTACAGCACAAGCAAGACATATCATAAAGACAGCATTCCTTGAAAACTTAGCCTCCCATCCGAGTCCTGCCAGTAAGTTTGATGAAATGATGAAGAAGCTAGAGAAAGAGAATCTTATTCTGAGAGGAGAGGTCGAAGAGAGAAGGAAAGGAGACGGTCATCAATTTCACAAAGAATTGGAAAAGGGATTGTGGGAAACACAAGAGGAAGTAGTAAGTAAAAATATAATTGAAGCTGTTTTTGACGTCCAATTATTCAGTCATTATAGATTCAAATTCAATTTTATTCAAAGTTACTTTGTCACATGTTTACAAAAGGCAATACAGGTGCTCAGTGTACAAAATTCACAGTAAGTTCAAATGACGGTTGTTCATTAAGCTTATAAGCAACTGGAAGGCTGGAAAGCAAACCAGAAGAGACAAGGAAGAAAACTTTAAACAAGAAAACCTAGAAGAAGAGAAAGCAAGAAATAAAGCCCATGCTGAAACTGATGCTTTCTTTGATAGCCTTTTCATTGCTGACAGGTACCTAGCAATCATCATTTCAAGGGGTACAATTTATTTGTTCTCTGACAGAATTTAAGCCTTGCACAAAGAATGTTGAAAGACCCCAAATCTATGAGAAGGAGACTGTTTGTTTATAAATGCTGAGGGTGGCCAAACCATTAGGTTTCAAAGATATGACTTGAGTTGCAAGAAAAAAATAACAGAGAGAATGTTGCTGCCCTTTAGCCATTTGAAGCAATAATCACTTTTGAAACTTGATTTCATAAATAATATGGCCGTTTTCTCTGGACCGTTTTGTATCCTTCAGTCTGCCATTTGGGGATGTTTGTACCAGCTGTTACCTTAGTTAAGGAAGTTCCTTCTGTTGTCATTAAGATACTGTAAACTCTAGTAAAAAAAAAAAGAGTCTTTAAGAAGGTAATGTGATGCTGTATTTCTGGAAGCAGCCATGTATGTTTGATCTGTGGTGTCTTACTATGTGTGCTATGCTATGTTTGATCTGTGGTTTCCTGCTACACTTACCAAGTTTACTGAGGATTAATACTCAATGTAAGGTTAAAGTTGATCAGAATTATTAAAACATCCCCATAAATTATTGTCACCACAACTAATTTTGGTTTCAGAATTGATAACATGCAAATACTAAGTCATAAATGATTAATGCTTTTTTGCATTTTTTGAAATGATATTTGTTTAGTGTTTGACTAGTCAAGCTAATGGTTGTTTCCCACTTGCCTTTCAGCGGCTTCTCCAGGGTAAACTTCAGGATTCTATGGAAAAGAATTCTCTTCTTCAAAACCAATTACTGAAGACGAGGGAACCAAATGGTGTGATTCACCCACTTAAAGCTGGAGTAGATGAAGGTAGGTAACACTGTATTGCACTCATGTGGGAGGAGGGGAGACTACAGATAGGGGAGGGTAGATTGATTTTATTTTATTTCTGAAATTTTGGCTTAAATTTATTTTTGGTAAATTAGCAAGAAGTAATCAGCATATCCTGCTTATTGCTTTTTAGGTTTGTTGGTACTTTACTTAGGTAACTTCTATCCAATCCATTACCCTGTGTCTTCACTGCTCTTCCCCTCTCTCTTCCCTATCCCTTGCCCTTCCACCCCCCTCCCTCCCTGTTGCCCCCTTTTCCATTTTGCCCTCCTCCTTCCTCCATCTGTCCCTCTCCATCATCAAAACTCACTAAGATCAAAGCCCCATATTATATCTACCTTACCTCAGAATATTAACAATTCTTTCCTTTTTTTGTCCCCCTCTTTAGGTCTGAGGAGAGACGTTGACTCCTTACTACTTGAAAATGAGAAGCTCAAATTTCAGATAAAACACTTTAAACAACTTCAAGAACTAGCCAACATGCTGCAAGAAAGTCACAAGTAAGGAGCTTAATATATATTCACTGTCTTTTCCAATATTCCTGAAAATACTGGCCGAGTGTCTGTACTTGTTCGTTGTAATACACAGAAAGAAATTGAGGCTATGCTTAGTGCTGTGGTACAAATCCAAGATAAGGTCCTTTCACCTTGGAATATTTTACACCCTGCTGGATTAAACTTTCAATCCTTGAATGAGATGACACACTTAAAGGAATATCAATGGATGGATGGCTCCACCTTTTCCAGCATCATGCCAAAGCTTTTGCAATAGAAAATTAATTAATTGCACAATGGCATCAGAATTATAGCATAACTCAAACATTTTGTTCTGTGCGTAGCCTCTGAAGTGGACAGCTAAAAGCATGCAGCAATATACCACATTTAAAGCATCTCTAGAACAGTAACAAACTATGACCTTGTGAGCATTTACACCTGAACATCTCTCCTGTTTTGAGGTGGGGTGGGGGGTTTGCTTTGTACAATGATTTAATGTAAGTGACACAGCATGAGTTAAATAGAGTTAAAATGCATTCTTATCATTTTCAGGTCTTTAGTAACCACCAACGACCATTTACTGAAAGAGATGGATGAACTAAAGAAACGTCACTTGCAGGAAGTAAAACAGCTCCACTGGTCCTACGGGGAGTTAAAGAACAGCATTAATATGATACCTACCTCGGATCGTAACCAGAATCTGGTCTAAAGGGTTTTAGTGTTATAAATTGCAGAATATATGTGTGGTATTTTGGTACTGGTTAAAATGTTCCAATAACTGATCTGAATGTTTTGTAACATTGAATGAAGTACTCAACGTGGTTCAAACTGTTTGGTTTAAATTGTAAGTTTCGAAAGTTACATCAGGACCTTCCACTGACCAACACCAACATGAGGCAATAAATTATTACAGGTTATTATGTCATTCTTTAAGGCTGTGAATTGTATTCCAATTGGAAAGGTTCGGTGCCCTCTTTCGTTAGATGACGTTTTAGTGACGCAGGTTAAGTTGGTGTAAGGATTCCCTATGAAGTATTCAGCAATCAGATGATTATTAATCTAACCAATTAACAGCATTTTCTTCCCTTGAGTGTAATATGCTAATTAGGATAGTTCTAGGCATATATATTCAATGAAGGTCTCTTCACCCTTAAATTATAAAATGGCTAATATTTGTTTTTTGAAAAGACTTCTAGATTGCAGTTTTTGTATTCCAACCTAAATCTGATGGAAAGTTCAGTTTGTCCTTTTGTAAGAAAAAAAACAAAACATGTGATGATGTTCAGATTTTGGACAACTGAAATCATTATTATAGCAATAAAAATGTTATATTGTAATATCATTATTAATATAATGCACAACACATGCACAACACAAAGAACCATATGTAAGACTCATAGTGACATACCCATGTAAAGATATGATAACTTTGACACTTTGCACAAACTCAACTCTGCACAACCTAACTTAAAAATATGATAGATTTTATTTCATTGTTCACACAAATATGTGTGACAATATTCATATTTTGCACAAAACAGACAAACATTCTTTAAAAATTCACTGTGGCCAATTACATGTGAAAGTGTGATAATCTTGGACATTTTGTGAAACCTTAAAAAATTTTAGGCTTAATTTTCAGCTCCGTTGCAGAATGTGGTCTGAAAAATTTTCAAGTTTTACTTGACATAAATGTTTAGAAATGCTCAATATTTCATTCACATTTGGGATTATATCTTTCACATTTTGCACAAAGTTAGCCTGACGGGCTTTTATGTTTTCTTTATGGCATTTACTGTATCATGGTACACTAATATTTGGAAACCATGTTATTTAGTTTTCATTTGATACGAAGCACATATAAGATTCATCCCATATTTTAATTTAGACCTTGTAACAAAAGAAAACTGAATTTTCATTGTCTATCAATAGGCAAACAATAGACTAACTCTTGTTAGAACGAGAACACCTTCATAATGGCTGTGACGTGGTAATTTTCTTTCAAACGTAGCACACCACTTTGATATTGATTGTCAGGGTCAAAGATATGACGAACAGGTTACATTAACTGACCGTAAAACTGCACAAATTTTTATATAATAAATTTAAAGGATAGCTGCAACTTTTCCATTCCTAAATATCATAGTTTAATATAAGAAACTGCCAAAATTTTAATACTTTAAGATGTGTAAACTACAAGATGTGTTCAATGTGTCTAGGCCTATATCATAGTTAACAACAAACGTGATGTTTTGTTTAGTCGTAAATCTTCACGGATCAATTTCTAAATGAAAAAAATTGGAAATTGAGCTTGTAAAGCTTTCCTCCATGTTTGACCATATCATAACAGTATAGTCAGTTAGTTAATACCTCAAAAGTTGCATATAATGTAAGTACAATAGCACACAAAAAGAGAAGTCAAGTAAACTATTTAACTTTACAAAGTAAGACACAAATCAAATATTTATTTTCATTTATTTATTACAGAGAGGCTGATATTTTCTTCATCAATCTACCAATTGATATTCAGGGTATTTAGGATATCTTAATAGATTTGTTTCCAGTTTTCATGCTCTTGTTTATTTCATGGAAGGAGCAGACCAGAGGAGGGTATAGGGTGGGGTGGAAGGGGGGTTTAATGTTTTTTTCATAGTTTTCATCCAATTTCATTTATTAACAATTTGTTATTCAGAAGTGACTTGTCTAACTTTAATTGCCTGATAAGTAGATTACCAACCTTGACCTTCCATATCTAAAACTTGACCTTGTGAGTTTGGTGTGGTTTAGGGTGCAGCAGCAAGGTGTGCTATATCAACAGTACAGATTCTTTGCTCTCCTACAATGTGAAAAAGATTAAACCAAAGAGAGGGTTACCATTCTTAAGTAGAAAAACCCTTTTTTTTTCTTTCTTTATCATGAATCTCTTATGTTCCTAGCAATACATAATAATTACTAAGGAAACATTCCAAATGGATAGCATTAACTAATATTGTTGCTGGGTTGATTAATGACCAATAAACAATGATAGCTAAATACATAATGTTCATAACTGATGGTAAAATGTAAGAACCCAATCCTCACAGGTATAGTGGGGTGTTATGATATTAGCTTAAAGCGCTGCATTTAATGACAAAGTCAGTGATGTTTAAAATAGTGTGAATGTTCACTATTTACTAGTGTACATTGCTTCCATCAATAACATGTAGAGAAATTGCCACCACCTACTAATGCCAACACAAATTGGTTTGTAGAGATGACTTGATCATTCAAGAGAAAGTAGAAGTAGGTTTAAAATGTGACTTTAAACCAGTGGCGTAGGAAGGTACTTTTGAGTGGGGGGCTGAAGACTGATGGCCGGCCTGGGGGAGGGGTCTAAGTGGAGGGGTGTCCTCTCCCCTTTGGATTTTTTTTGCATTTCCAGGTGGCCTCAGATGCAATTTGGTGCAATATAGCACACTTCAACACCCACTCCATTTTGTAAATAATTTTGCATTTTCACCTGG
>KN882463.1:48261-69988 GCA_000934455.1 Apostichopus parvimensis | reverse complement strand
TTGCGAGCTGTGCTGTATCTCGCAAATCCGTGCGAGCTGGGCTGTGTCTCGCAAATAGTGCGAGCTGGGCTGTGTCTCGCAAATATTGCGAACTGGGATGTGTCTCGCAAATCCTGCGAGCTGGGCTGTGTCTTGCAAATAGTGCGAGCTGGGCTGTGTCTCGCAAATCCTGCGAGCTATGCTGTTTCTCGCAGCTCCTGCGAGCTGGGCTGTGTCTCGCAAAGCCTGCGAGCTTAAACTGAAACCCAATTATAGTTCGGGTTTTAAATACACATATTCACAAAATAGGGAGATGGTCGAGCTTCAGCTTCAGGTTACTTGTCAGTACTTGTATGTCAATCTTTCTCAAAATACCGAATTGAATTCTGAGCTAGAATAATGCTCCAGCCTTGTAAATTTTAGGGTTATACCGGAAGTAATTCTGGCAAACTTAAGTATTATATTTGGTCTAGATAGATAAACAAATATTCTAACGTTGGTTAGGTTCACTTCACTGACACGGTCGATCTAACATTGACGGATACTAACGGCTTATTCGTAGCTTTTTCAGATTCCTAAATTAATTAACACATAAAAGAAAAACAAATGAAAATCATTACCAAGTAAAATGTCCAGAATCACCGATACCAGTCACCAGGTAGAACCAGGTAGAACCAGGAAACACAATTACCCTTCCTTGATACACAAATATCACTTTTATTAAGAGACGTACAGTATAGAGAGTACACACATGAGAAGTATTGCAGTAAACGATTGCAATTACTTAGCGCTGACCGACTACTTTCTCAACTTTTGGGCTTCTCCCTGCCACGAACAATAATCCAATCCTTTTTAACAAGTAGCTTGAATAGCTGAACTCGGTGACCCCCTTTTATTGTTTTTGATGTAGGCCGAAGCGCGCACGCATGGGGCGGGTTCCTTTGGTTTTGGAATACTGTCTGCACTACTGGAAAACACGGTGAGCTTCCTTAGATCTAAAGAGAAGGGTTAAAGGTCTGGGGCCTGAGACGGGGAAATCAAAATAAGAATACTGCATAGCCCGAGCTCAATACAAAACGTAACAAATTAACAGAACGAAATCTGCTAGACTTATAGGTCAAATTTCTGTAACAGTATCCTCCTATCTTCCATCTAGCATACAATCGCTTTGTTGCGAAAACGCGTTTTCCATGATACGTATGGTAACTGTTCTTTATCTGAATATAAGAATGCTGAGTCAAGACACAAGAACATGTATTTGAAAGAGCTGCAAGAACAGTCTTTATGGAGTGCAATCCAGTAGTAAAGTCCATATCCAACAGTGTATATACAATACGACACATGAGATGAGATATAGATGGCTTAGCGCAAGAGCTAGGGATATAAGAAGTGAACTTATTGACCTCAGGCTGGGTTGGTCATTAAATGGACTAGTACACTTGTTACCAGGGGGACTGTGTTTTATCCTTAACAGGTGTGCTATTTTATTTGTACTACAGGGGTTAGTGCTAAAGGTCAATTCAGTATAGTAGTACATATCATTTCACTTAATCGCCACCCGTTTTGGTGAAAATAATAACAACATTCCTGTAAATATAATTGACAATAGACATGATTTGCCGCGCATCCTTGAGTGTCCCATCCCCACCCTAACCGCCTGTCACGGTCGTCATGCTATATACCCACACAATTAATCGCGAGTAACGTAGTAAGCTCCTAGAAGAATATAGTAATTTGCTGTGTGGAAAGACTTTATTCGCATCCTACGTTCTTTCAATATATAATTCCAGAATTTGCACGTCTTAGTGTATGTTTTCTAGGGAAAGAACGTCTTGAAAAGAAAGTATGTAAGTTCCTTACAAATTAAACAAGCTTAAAGGTCTGCTGTATAGACCCCAACTGTAGCACGCTATCATGGAAAAGTTTCTTGAGATTACGTTATCGACCAGCCTTGGTCGCAAAATGACCTCTTATGACATGTATGACGGTCCTTGTGTGATCGCTGTATGATTAACTACGGTACACTGTAGACATGAACATATTCCACACAGTGTTACACAAAGATGGTTAATGGTTAATGGTGCTAAGAAGCTATGCAGGCTAACCTTAGAGCCTGAGGTGGATTTACGACCGTAGCAGTTCGATTACGTAATCACAAACTTATAAATGGAGCCAATAAAGCAGATGTGGGATGTACTCTGTTTATACGTGGAAAAGTTCTAAACGTTTTAGAAATTTGGAACACTTGTGACTCGGGTCATGCTTGT
Organism: Apostichopus parvimensis; assembly: GCA_000934455.1. Taxonomy (NCBI): domain Eukaryota; kingdom Metazoa; phylum Echinodermata; class Holothuroidea; order Aspidochirotida; family Stichopodidae; genus Apostichopus; species Apostichopus parvimensis. Next base: position 67,742 of record KN882463.1, on the reverse strand, counting down.
GATAACCCCGCTTTAGTGCCTGTATTTATGTGTGAAGTTGTTTCATCCGTTTGGCTAAAAAAAACTACAAATGGTTGTTGACGTTTTATTCCTGAATATTATTGCTGTATCATAGTCCAATTGACACCAATTTGAGCGGCTAGCCAGCCGGCTCACCCATGCACATTCTGTCCACAATGGCATTCTATATTACTAAGCATTGATGACGTCATGTGTTATTTTTCGACCTTACAAGTTGTTCTGTACAGTGTGACTGTGAATCAGTAATCAAAGTCTATCGATATCAGGTACGTATAATATAGTAAATAAAATAACATTAGGCCTACTGCAGAGCGACAGTATACTCATTTCACCACTTTCGCTCTTGAACTTCACACCATACACGTATCCTGGTCCTGATATTGATATCTCAAGAAACAAGAACATTTCCTTTTTTCTAAAGACGCACGAATTCTCATCGTCGAGACTCAAATCAAGTAAAAAATTAATTTGAGACTGGGTGAGTATAGGCTATAATTTATTATAATGAAAATTAGTATCACTATCATCAGGCTAACTTAAGCCTACACTATACTAGTACTAGTAGCTTACTCAGTCAATGAATATGACTATCGTTGCCTATAGGGCTACAGTATACAACAACATAATATCGGTCGAACAAGTAACAGCAATTTCTCATTCTTAAGAAGTACAGTAAGGAAGTTAGTCTTATCTAGGCTAGTACCTGATGCTAGTGCTAACCAGTCACTGTGTGTGTGAGATTTCGTGCTTAAAAAGGGGTAAGCAGTCGGAGTCTGGTTGAAATTGAACTTTGAAACATAGGCCTAGGCTAGCTTAGGCTATGATAGGAATAAGGAATAAGATAGTAGCTGTACTGCCTACGGCTATGCGTGGCTCGCAAAATTTTATGAGCCTGGCTGTGCGGGCACCCTATTGCTACCAAACTTTGTGGCCTAAACTTCAAAATTGACGACTTTCCTTGCTGTGCGGTAAAACAAATTTCCTAGTCCAGTGCTGTATTGTACAATTGGACACAATTAAAACTGATTTTACCTCACTGACACCTGTTTTGTGCTTACAAATTTCTTGCATGAATCTAAGAAACTTTTGCACTTGTAAACAAAGTTATAAACATGGCATATTCAGACCTAAGAACAATGCACCACAGTCAAACACAGCATAAGAAGTAACTTATGTGATGTGAAAAACATTTGATAAAAACCAAGTTGCCTATCAATAACTTGTGCAGTGCTTCTGGGGCTCTGGTGAGAATGAAAGATAACACATGGAAAACCCCCTACAAAATATTGCTTATCTTTTAGAAAAATGAACATCATGGATGCAGTTTTGATTCCTTTTAACTATCAATGACTGATGAAAAGATTGTAGTTGGATAGTCAAGTTGGCCTATCACAATTCTTTGCCGGTTTGGTCAACGAAATATTTCAAACACAAAGCACTTGCTTTAATTTGCATAAAATTGTGTTTTATGAGGCAAAAATGTCCCTACCTTTGCACATGCATCAGAGATTAATGGATGATTCTGGTAAAAGGGTGAGGTAATTCATGAGAGAGCTTCAGAGTACAAAAATGTTCTTGTTTCAATTTAAACTGTTTTTTTCTTGGCTAATTATAGTTGCATATTTAAGTGGTTACCATATGACAGTTTATGAACTTGGCAGGGACATTGTCTATCCGTGCAGCAACATACGTAGAACACAGTACGCAGAGTGAGTGTGTAGAGTACACTACAACTTAAAGGGATGGATGGACTAGACACAATAGAAGAGATGTTGACAGGTTGGTAGTAAGTGCAGAACTGAAGTGTATTTCCTCCAACACTGCACTCCATACAGCAGTGCAGTACACCAGCTGCAAGGCATACATTACAAACATTAACATAACAATAAAGGGTAAGTGCACATAACAATAACACCAATAAGATGGCATGCATAGCATGTAGTATAACTCTTACACTACATACCATACCCTACAAGTGGACATGGGAAGTTACCTTCACCACCATACCAGTTGAAATGAAAAAGATGAGGTACACAGATTGCCTCACTCTTGGATGCAATTTGGCCTTTTAAAAACAAAAATAGATAGCAAACATAAGTCACACCTGCAACCTTGAACATTGCTTGGTGATAGTTCTCTATATTTAAAGGTGCATATTATAACATTCATAATTAATAATGTTGGGTAGATTTTCAGAGGCGACACCATATGTGTATTCCTCAGGGACTTTGTTCTAGTTTAATTGTTACCATTTATCTCATATCACTTTTCTTGCCGTAACATGTCGAACGTTTGACTCCCTAAATTTTTGTAATATTGTGATTTAAACTGCACTGATAGACACTGTAGTTGCTCTGTTAGTAAGTTAAACTGCAGCATTTGTTCAGAACAAAGGAAACAGCTAAACTTCACACAATGAAGTTTGTATTCTGAGGTATTTTGATAAATTATGTCATTATTTAAAAAAGATGCTGAAATCAAGTAGATGGAGAATAAAAGTATTAAACCACAGACCAAAATCAAAGATATTTTCATTACATTTGATCTTTAAAAAGAATGTTTATTCACTTAGTTACTGTAAACCATCCTATAAACTTACATACTGTATCTTTAACCATCACAGGTTCAACAGTAAGAGAAGAACTGATATCAACATGTTTTCTGGAGGGTATCGTTCCCAAAAGTTGAGGACACATCTCCGACTTGCAATCAACAGATTAAAGTTGATGGAAAAGAAAAAGAGTAAGTGGGACTTTTCAGTATCTCCTCCTGGAACCATTTTAGGAATGTCAATAAATATTAGAGCTTTGTTTGATTAGGGGAGGGGGAGGAGGGGAAGGAACGGGGAGAAGGGGAGGTTGCCGGTTGTCTTGGACAACCAAAACTCACTATTCTCTGACTTCTGTGTACAGTAAAACAGTCTGTAAACACTTTCATTAAATATTTAACTTGTTGGACAACAAGCTTTGTTGTTTTGGAAAATCTTACTTACTCATCTGAGGGATGGAGGATCAACAAATCTTCCTAAGAATCATTCGTACTAGCACAAATCATTATATGGCCTGTGTGTGTATTTATGCTGTAGTACTGTTACCTCTTTATGTTTCTCTAAGGCATTGAAGTTTTTAATTTTCCTTGGCGTCATTTTTTTTAATTAAATGGTTGTCTGCAGTCTGGTAATTGTTTGCATAGAAATTTTTTATACCTTCAGCTGAACTAGCTCAGAAAGCCAGAAAAGAAATAGCAGACTACATCGCAGCTGCAAAAGATGACAGGGCAAGAATAAGGGTAAGTTTATAGCCCAGAACAAAAAACTTGCTTTATATACAAAATACCAGTGGGTTGTCTTTCATTATTGAAGCAGCGTAACCCTTAGTGTACTTCACACCAGTCTTATATCGCATTTTCAACCAAATATTTCTACTGATTTTGTTGCCCAGAAATGCCATGAAATAATTATTTCAGTTCAATATGATGTAATGAGCCTAACAGAGATAAGGAAGGCAATATCTTAGAGACCTAGGTATGTCATGTTGCATTTAGTTATCCGAGAGAAGTTGGAGAGAAAGATTTTTTTTGGTACCTCATAGGGTAAATGGTATTTAAAATGTTCAAACTGCTTAAAAAATCTTTTCAATATTTAACCACAAACAACAGTTCAACAATTCTCAAAATGGCTTTGAAAATTCACATAGTGTCTTCCTTCATATCTATAGAATGACAAAATGTTCTGAAATATGCATATCAAACAAAGAAAAAATGTACTTTAAATGGTAAACTGTCAAAACCTTTGATATTTGATGCTTGATTCACAATCATATATATGCCCAATAGAGTACTTAAAGAGGTTATGAAATGAAAAATTTTCATGTCTTGGAATGGTTTATCTACATTACTACAACAACCCCCATGCACAACTTTCCGTAAATACGGCTTCAAACGCCAGAGATTCGCGGTCAAAGTATTCCCTAGAGACCTCTCGAGCTGCCACTCGTAAAAAAAAGCAAAGCTGCCCACCGCAGTTCATCTGACGTCATCAAAGGAACCATTTCAGCCAAAGCCGACTCCCCGCTGTTTACCGATACGGCGTTATACAGTTTACTACATGTAACCACAACACTCTTCTCATCAATTGAAAATGTCTTCTCCCGAATCTTCCGATTCCGAGGAAATAGGACTTCACCTCTCAGGACATTCGTAAGCTTTGACGAAAATTATTTTCTTGAGGAAGAAGAGGAGGAAATAGTTTTCGAGGGTGATGAAGATAATATCGGTGTTTTTCCTATCAATTGAGCCCCTTGCAGAAGAATTGTAAAACGATCCCGATGGCCGAGACGCGTCGCTGCCGATCGAAGTCCCCGAGCAGAACGGTTGGACGACCCTGAACCGAAACTGGTCGGTTGAGCATAAACAAACCGTTATTAAGACCATCATATGATTTAAATTATCTCGAATGTCGATGATCCTGCTACTTAACTTCGTAGCGAAGCTTCTAGAATTTTGTGTCTTACAGTGCAAGGAAACTGTGACATTCTGTACAGTGCAACCCTATAGTACTATAGTGGTAACATGGGGTCTAGACCTAACTAATAGACGTTGTATAACAGGCTAGCCCGTGTAATTGTATCATCCTACTGTTACGTAAAATCACAACACAACGCCAGTTTTACCAAAACTTGCAGATCTAGTATTGATTGTTCTAAAACCAACTGGCTTTAAAATTTGTGCAAAATATTAGGTAACCATAAAAAAAATTGTAATTTGCTGTATCAAGGAGGCCTAGGCTATGGTCATAACAAGTAATTTGGCAACAGTATAGGCCTTCAGGCACTCGTAACGTTGTGTATGTGTAGTGTTTTGAGCGAGTCGTGTTCAAATTCTTCCATTTCTGTCATATTTTGGAAAAGATTGCAGTATTAATCCGTCTTTACTTGTGGTGGAGCAACCTGATACCACATATCGGCTCGGCATATTTAACAGTTACGAGATAAATTTACGTAAAAACAAAACTCCAAACACCAAATCTCAATTACTACGGAGCACTGCAACAGTATAATGTTGTGTGTTCTCAGATGTTTAAGAATGTAAACATAGCGTCTCGGAAGTGAGCTGAGTTCCTCGACTGACGTCACGCCGCATTACCGTAAATACAACAATTTTTAGAAAGTTTTTATTACCCTCGAATTTTTGATCGTTTATTCCTCGAGGATGCAAGCTTCGTTTGACACAAATTGGGTATCATTGGAAAGCTACGAGTGTACAGAATACGATGATGAAGAAAAATTTTTCCATTTCATAACCTCTTTAAATTTCTTGTAGATATTATCATTTTACCATGGTAACCTGATTATAACAAGATATGTTCATAAATTGAAGTAGCATTCCATATTTTAATTTACATTTCAGACTAACTTTTTGCCATGTTTGCAAAGTGCTATGCAAAATGGGCACATTGCTATGCAAGTGCAGAGATATATAGGGGGTTTTGTACACAGGAACCCATAGTAAGTTTTAGAAACACAGTTCTAAGCGTTTGACACTGCTATGCAAATTAGAACACTAACTTGTTCGCTGTGTTTGTAATTTCTTTTTTTTTATTTGTTTTGTAGGTAGAACACATCATCAGGGAAGATTACTTGGTAGAAGCCATGGAGATGGTAGAACTTTACTGCGACATGTTACTGGCAAGGTTTGGGATGATCGAATCTATGAAACACGTCGACGAAGGTCTACAGGAGGCAATCACCAGCATTATCTGGGTAACACCAAGAATGACAACAGAAGTCCCAGAACTCAAAGTAGTAAGTGTTTGCTTAATCTTGAGCAACGATGATTACGTTTTTTATTGACTTTTACGATGTTAACAAAATCTGTTATGATGAAAATATGTTTAAGGTGAAAAATAATGAAAACAAAAAAGAAAGAAATTGCTATTTTTCTCCACAACTATTGTAATAACTTCACTGCTTTATTACACCAGTCTGTCCTAAACAAGTACTGTACACTCTGAGTTCTGACAGTCGTTTACTTACTTGAAACGTAACCGGTGAGCCATCTCCAATTCTAAGAAGACCTGCTATTAGTGGACTTAATTATGCTGCTATACACTATCAACTGGATAAGAGTTAGCCATTTCCCAGCTATGAAAAAAATAAATTATAGAAAATACAGTAAATTGTCCATATGGACTACACTGCAGTAGTCTTTCTCCTGCAAGGACAATTGTGATAAGAAGTTCTCTGAGACCAGCCCTCTATGGAACACGACAGGTCTTGTACTGTACCCTCTAGGCAAATATCATCTAAGGATGAGCAATTCTTCAGCTGTTCCCCTTGTGATTTCTTTAATTTTGGTGGCAAATCTTACTCTTTATGTTGTGAATGTGATTTTCATGAAGTCTCACTACCTGTGGCAATACCCTTCAAATTATAGAGGAAAATTATCCAATGTTTTGATAAAGGCCTTTCCATTTCTATTCTATATTACCTTTGAAGTTCAAAATAAAATAAAACTGTTAGCAAACTAAATCCACTATAGAGCCTGTGTAAGAGAATGTGTGAAAGTAAGTTGGCCTGACGTTTTGATCCTAGCAGGATCTTCTTCAGAGGCTAAATGACATATAACGTACAGTAACAGAAGGGACAAATACTCGCACAGAATAATACCTTTGAAGTTGACAGATATATATGTTTGTCCTAATTGTGAAATAGAAACTACAGTAGTACTACTTCAAGTCTCAGGTATTCTATGAAAAAAACAGAAAATAGTCTCTGGGGGTTGAAATGTTTTAACCTCCATTTACTACCGCCCTAATACATAACAGTCCTCCACCTTCAATTATTTTGGATAATTCTAATGACTATTACTTTCTAAAGACATTTTAGTAAGTTAAGGGCACTTAAAGGTCTGCTGTATAGACCCCAACTATAGCACGCTATCATGTAAAAGTTTCTTGAGATTATGTAATCGACCTGCCTTGGTTGTAAAATGGCCTCTTTTTACCAGTTAGTCTGCAACGCCTGTCACATATTTTTTCTTGTATGAGGGTCTTTGTGTGAACCCTGTATGATTAACTACAATGTAGACATGAACATATTTCCACACAGTGTTTACACAAAGAGCCTAATGGTGTCAAGAAGCTATGCAGGCAAATTGTTGAGCCTGAGGTCGATTTATGATCGTGGCAGGTCGATTATCTAACTTTAGCGTGCTATAATTGGCGCCAATAAAGCAGATCTTTAAGGCCCTCAGATTTGTGTACATTACAGCAGGACATATCCTTCAAACAGGATACCTAGCCAATTTGCTTCATATCCAGTGTATTTGTTGTGTGTGATAATCTCATCCAAAACCTGTTGACATTTTTGAAAAGCTCTTTTTGTTTCCATGATATACCCATGTAAATTTTGATAAATCCGGGAAACTCTTTAGAAATGTGCAAACTATAACGTGGAGTTTTGCGCTTATCAAAATTCCTTATTTTAGCCCTTAATAGGTTAACCCCTAATTAAAAGCCCACATATATCGTTTGAATAATGTGAGTTTCCTCTTTTAAAAGGAGGCAATAAAATATTTCAAAAAATTGCCTTAGGTCCACAAACCTGCATTCAGTGTCATTGAAACAAAGTTTGTGAAAACAAAGAGATAACATTAAAGAAAATTAGGAAGTCACTCCCTTAATGTCATCAATGTGCATAATTAGCTAATGTTTTTCATAAATAAAACTAGAATTGAGAAAAGTACTTGTAAAATGGTCAATCTTTGATGGATTTTGATGGCAGTTTCAGCTATTTTCTTGATCTCTAATGCCAATTAGAGTGATGAAGACAATGTTGTTCGAAGGTGTTCGTAGACATTTAAAGACTTTTTTATCAAAGTGTAGCACCTTAATTGTAGGATAGATTTGCTTACTTTTTTGATGTAATTGTTGGTAAGTCAAAGAAGCTTCACACTATGTAAGAATTTTTTTTTGTCTTGTCTTTTATCTGCATTAGGTCTCAGATCAGTTATTTCTTAAATATGGCAAAGAATTTGGCAGGTTAGCCCTCATAAACGAGATGGGAACTGTAAACGACAGGGTAAGTCAATTTTCACTCTTCCTTTTTGTGGATGGGTAGACCTCTGATGTCGTGCACGAGTCACTTAGAAAATGAGACTATTGGACATGAATGTAAATATGAATTTTTTCTTTGACTGATTTTACACTATTTGTGCAATACTGTACATTAGTCCCTTTTGCTCATTGTTATTATAAATTAATATTGGTAACCAAAGACATCTTTATCTGTTAATTTTTAATTTATCACATTAGTATGGTTTGATATACATAGCCACCTGCATGTTAAGCTGTAAGGTGAGTTTGTGACCAAAACTTTGCTTAGCTAGCAACGAGGTTTTTGAGAAAAATTGCATCGCTGTTTACCATTAAGTTTAATTCTTGATTTGTATACATGGGCACAAGTTGTATTTATGTACACATTCAACATGTTTATTTAACACCAGAGGAAGTTGATGTTAATTTATAACATTTTTATCGGGTATCTCACTGCAAAGTGCTATGCAAAGTGGGCAAATAGCCATTAAAACTGCTGCAAACAACACATGTTTTGTGATGTAACTAGTTGTTCCATTGCACATACAACCAGAAGAGCTTCAAATCCATTGACAGTTACATTTAAATGATCCCAAATTTTAGAAGAATTGAAATTTACTACTGTGTAGCTATTACACTATGGTCAGCGGTAGTGTGGTGGGGGTGGGTGGGGGGGGGGGGCTGTGGGAACTGGGTGTTGAATGCTCTCCTTAGTTTGGTTAAGTTGCCTAAAAATATAAGGATCCGTTGAATAGTGTAGCGGATAGTAGGCACGTAAGGTCCAAATAATGAAATTTCCCCTAATATTTTTTATTTTTATACATATATTTTGATTTTCTCCCATCAATACAGTTGGTTCATAAGCTGAAAGTAGATGCTCCACCAAAGATCTTAGTCGAGAGATATTTGATTGAGATTGCAAAGAGTCACAACATCCCCTATGAACCAGACACAGCAGTGCTCAATGTAGGTTTAATTTTTTATTTTCATTTATTTTCAAATCTAAATGGAAAAGGACAAAGAAATTTTTTGGCTTCATTGAGATTCCAACTAGCAGGAGTGATCTCTGGGTTGGGTCGAATGAAACTGTGGAGTGACCCCTGATTACATTGTATGCAAGGTACTGTGGCTTGAACCTGGCATTCCCAGCAAAAGAAATGGCTATACAGAGATTTGCCATCAACTGCTGGGCTTGTAAACCATACGTCACATGTTCAAATCCCTGTTTCAGCCATAAATTTCTTTGCTTTTTCCATTTTCCAAAATTTTCCCGGTCAGTTTTCCGTTAATTATTTACTTATTTTTTGAAAATGATGTAGCTTCATTGAAATTTTCTCCAGTTTTTGGTGAAGTTTCGTTCCATCCCAATTTGGATGCCTCTAATAAGTCTGGACATTCAAATGAAGACGGTCCTAGTTGTGTTTGCATCATAATTAAGTCTCCAACTGAGGCAGTGTTAGTTTTTTGGCATTCATTTTGTAAACAGATGTTTATTGAAATAGAGTAAAATAATCTGTTAATTTTCAAGAGTGAGGGATTCCTATATGATCGACTGCTGGTCTCCATGGTAACAACCTTGAGGGTACCAGACAAACTTTTCATGGATGAGGCCAGTATTGTCGAATGGACTGCAACTGACATCAGATTTGTCCGGAAGGCTCAATAAACTCTCAACCATAATGACAAACTGTGAGGGTGGTTTCGTCATATAATGCTGATATTGCTGGGGGTTTTTTGTTTTTATTTTTTTTTAATTTTTTTTTTGGTCAGTTGCCATCTTATACTTTCATTGCTTGTTTCTCTATTTCTCTCTGTGGAACAACATCCGAAAACTTAGTCATCATAGGGTTATATACTTTCAGTAAGTCCAACATTCTTAAAAATATATCTACCATTCTTAGCCTTTTTCAGTTGATGTAGAAATATAACACCTTTAATCTTCCCAGGGAGAACAAATTGAGGATCTTCTCGTCCAGTTGGACGATGACGCTCCCATTCCATCTGAAACACCGGATAAAAACAACAAACCAGGAGGACCACCAGGAGGAGGGTCTGCTCCAGGTGGTTATGGAGGAGGAGGAGGAGCTGGAGGGTATGGAGGCCCCCCTGGTCCTGGTAACGCATTCTCTGGTCCTGTGATGCACGATCCATCTGTGGCCTATCCGCCTCCACAGGCACCCCAGGCTCCACAGCCATATGTAAGTGTAGTCTGATATTTCCATATTTTTGCTTGGCGTGGACAAGGGTGTAGGAGATGGGAGGTTTGGTAAGTGGGTACTTCATGGGGCTACAAGGTGGGATTGGAGAGCATAAGCTTGAAAGTGCTTTGGAATAAGAGCTAGATTCTTGAACTAGTTCTTGGTTCCATCATTTGTTGAAGTTCTGTGATTTTTTGTGTGACCGTAATAAACAAGAAAAAAAAACATGATTGTAAGATTAACATAACAATAATTTATGTTGATATTTGAAATGAAAGTATGCCAGCTGGTCTCGTTTAATCATTTCTTTGAAGTAACCCCATCCTGACAACTGAAAACAAGAAGTTTATATGTCTATGTGCATTGGGCTTCCATAGAACCTTGTTACTAGTGCCCTTGTTTGTTTCTGCAGACTAGAGTGCAATAATTTTTAACAATTCTAGCTGCAAATGCTAGTATAATTTTAGGTCACACAGTTGTTAGGAATCATTAGGGAGCAATGAAGCACTCACTCATGTAAGATTCAGTCTTCAGATAACACCACAGCAATGATGTCTGACTTTATTCTGTAGATTATTAGCGTAGCAGAACTTTATCGTAGACGATAATACAGGTTCAGATGAATTTATTTGCCAATAAACTAAAAAGTTAGTTGATAGGTCGAATACAGAGGTTACTGCAAGCTCGATGGAACCGGCTTCGCTGCGTGGATTAAGTCCAGCCAATGCTAGAATACCGAGCAAAGATTCATAACAAGCTGCATTAGGAAACATTCCGTATCTTACCTTCTCTGCACAAATTAGAGACCTTCACAAACGTGTCTATATTGTTTGACTTCCCTTGAATAAATATCTTCGGTTTGGTCTGGCTGACCTGTCCTTTCAGTCTCGTTATTCAGTAGCCTGGCTTCTGTCAGCCATCTTTGACTGGTCTTTTGATTTTGTACATTCTTGTCATCTCTATGTACGTACGTATTATAGATGCCTCCTCCTGCTCCAGCCATGAATGGCGCTCCTCCGTTGCCCGGTAAACCTCCGGTGGGATTCACCAATATGAGCGTGAGTTAGATCTCTAGAGGTCAACTTAGACTTAGAAAACAGTCACTCTCTTCATTGTTGTGATTCTGCATCATCTCTCCATTCTCTGTGGTAAACATACTATCAGCGCTTCCAAGTCAATTGACAATCTTACCATTATATAAATCATATCTGCATTTAACTGGTGAAAGCACATGTGGCATATATACTGTATATACCGTATATACCTGGTGTATTTAAATGCTTCTTGTCATATCATATTAACTCAGTATTAAAGTCAGTGTATGGAAACTCCTGTGCAAAAGGAATTATTCAAACTTTCTCTCCTTTTACTTGTTACGTCATTTATTTTGACTAATATCTTTGCCGTTTACTCCGGTAATTTTTATCCAGTTTAATCGAACTGTTTTCTTGCACATAAATGTTGTGCCAATCACACACTCTTAACCACTTGCACAGTTTATTCGACATTAATTGTTGAAACAGTTTTTCCTTATAAAAATTCTGAAAAAAATACCAAGAAGAAAGCTATGTTCAAAATTGTACTTTCTAAATCCGGCATGATGAAACTTTTACTTCACGTCATAACTTTTCATTGTTAAGGATGATTTTTTGTGGGGGCTGAAATGGTACTCAAGTAATAGTAATTGTACGAAACCGCACTGTTAAATTTCTTCACTCATACCATAAAGTGCCATGCACAGTATGTGGTTGTTGGTTTTCAAATGGTTGTCACAGTTTTCTTGTTGAGAAAGCTAGACACACAAATCTTGAAACCTTATTTATACATTCGATGATGAACACTGGCAGGATAAATCTTTGGGGGGAAGGCGATGGGTGGGAATTGGGGATGGGAAAGGGGGAGGAGAAACAAGGAAGGGGGAAGGGAGAAGGAGAAATGGAATTAAAGTGGTAAACCCAACTATTGAAATTAAAGCTTTTATGGGTAAAGAAAAGCACACTTAGTTTCAATGATATATTGTAAACTTAATGATTGAGAAGAGTTCTAGAGAGTTCAAGGGAACATCGTTGCTGGTTTATTTGTAACATACAGGAAATGCATGAATTTTCAGCAAACATGTGGGACTGCTTTGAAAGAGAATTTTGTCATTTTAGCAAATTTTCACAGTAGCATTCATATAACTGGCTTTCCATTGTAACAGAGTGAACGTACCCCACAACATATTTCATATATGCCACATTTAAAATTACACACAGTACCTGAAAACATTGGTGGTGGTTCAATTTAAACACAAAAGAATTGCATGTACTTTCAGCAATCATGTTATAACATTGCATGCATTCTGTTTATAGGTTAATGGATCATTCCCTAAATAAGTATTCTCACTTTGTGACAAATTTATGATGTATCTACATTTATCTAAAAATATAGTGTCATTACACTGTAGGCTAATTGTCACTACTTCACAGCTTAGCTGGAATGCCATAACTCATCATATTTGGATGCCTAGTTAATGAAGAAACATCGTTAACCAGCCATTCCAAATCGCAGTTTGTACATGAACACATATCTTGAGAAATGTAGAAGTGCGCACAGCATACATAAAACACTCTCTATAGCTGGAATCATCTTTTGCCTTCTTTTGACATTCTTTGTTTCTAAAGTCATGAATTTACCAATAATTACATTTGCCAATGTGAGGGGAAACAGTTGTAATGTTTTGTGCAATTTCTTACCATGTGGTCTTATTTCTATTTGGATAAATGGCTCTTTTGTCTGTTGTAAACAATCAGACACCTGGCAACGTTTTGCCATAAATAGTAATGTATGATAGCTGGCCATGTAGAAATACAAACAACATCTTGTGATTCCCAGTTACACAGTCTGTACATGTGATGACACTGTTGAGATTATTCTTGTAAAGGTTTTCAGTCCAAAAAAGGAAAAATTTCCCTTCCCTTTTACTGTATAAGTTAAAGAATCTGAGAATAAGAACCCTGATGTTTCCCTCTCGTAAATGTTTAACGTTTTTGTTGAGGCTGTGAATTTAAATTATTTGAAAAAGTGGTTATCATGTGGCTTTCAAACATGGCAGGAACAGTGTTTATCAATGAAGCTACATAAGTATGCCATAGTACACAAAGTTAGGGAATGCACCAAGTTACCATATCATCATACATAGTTGACTTAGCCCCCCCCCCCCACCCCATTCCCTGCCCACTATCCCCAAGTTCATTGTAGTAAATTATTTGACATTTTTAAGTTTGTTAACCTTGATGATTAAGAATTGAAAAAGAAATCAAGCCAATCACTCGCCCAAATTAAAAAAATTGACTTGAAGGAGTGTGATGCCATTTATGTGAAGAGTATCAAGACTTTTCTACCATTGATTTTAACGAGAAAGACTTTTCGTTTTCATGTTCATGTAATAAATTATATCGTTGCCAATTTTCCACAAAATATCATGTTTGTCGATTGTTGTTATCAATCAATATTTGTGTATCGGCTTGGTATTCCACATTCACAAAATGAATATACTTCCTGTGCTTACAGAGTTCACTTTTGAAACAGACACTATATACTGCTTCATAGCATGTGACACAATACTCTATGCAAAGAGTTTATGTTGTAACCCTGCTGTTGTTTGTATTCTTTACATCCTAGACATTTACAGTATCTCTATTATTTTGCTCTTTCTGCTCATTTTCCCCATGTTTTATATATATTTTATTTAAATTGAAACCTTACAGTATAAACATAGATAACAACACACGGTTTGGAAGTGAATTGATAAAGCTGTTGGATATAAAGTATAATGTTAAGTACGATGTTTAATAGGAAACATTTTCAAAACGAAAAAAGAAAATTGTATGGGCGATTGTTGGATGTAGAGGATGGACTGCTTTTATTTTTCAAATTTGTATGCGTTACTGCTACCAAGATATGTTGGCATTTTATCAAGTTAATTGTAGTTACTAGTTCAATCTAAAAGACACCAAGAGTGCTAACACCATAACCACTCTGTGTGCCTTCTTCCTGACCTTTCCTAATTATTCTATATCCATTTCTTGAAAGCTTTAGCAAAATGTTATTCCAACCAGTGATGTAAATACTGGTTTAACAGGTCCCTTTTTAGCTAAGAATTCATTCCCTTGCTCTTTTCAAAATTCTTTTATAATTTCCCAGTCACTTTTCTGTTCATGACTTACTTATATTTATATTGCTAATTCCGTTTAAGACTATCTCAAAAAAGATAAGGAAAGGAAGGAATGGATTTATGAATTGAGGAAAAGGAAGGATTGGTTTCATGGCGTGAGGAATAGGAGAGATGGTTTTATGATGTGATGAATAGGAAGGAATGGTTTTATGGTTTGAGTTATAGGAATGATTGGTTTTATGGTGTGAGGACAAGGAAGGAATGGTTTCATCGTGTGAGGAATAGGAGAGATTGTTTTATGATGTGATGAATAGGAAGGAATAGTTAAATGGTTTGAGAAAAAGGAAGGAATGGTTTTATGATGTGATGAATAGTAAGGAATGGTTTTATGAATTGAGGAAAAGGAAGGAATGGTTTTATGGTGTGAGGAATAGGAAAGAATGGTTTTATGGTTTGATGAATAGGATGGAATGGTTTTATGGTGTGAGGAAAAGGAAGGAACACATTTTTTAACGTTTCCCAATTGCATGCAAATTTTTGTAACCCTTCTTCAATTCCACCCCTTGCAAAAAGTTTGACATTTTATTTCTTTTTACTTTTGCAGCCTGCTGCCTCTGCACCCCCAGGAGCAGTTGGGTTTCCCTCCAATGTGCCTGTTGGTTATCCCCAGGTACACTTACATCTTGATTAACTTATTAATAGGTTTAGGTCGTCTCCTTGAAAACGTTTTCAGTCTGAAAGTAAATTCAGGGAACTTCTTCGCAAAATATTTTCATTGAATTGTTTGCTTTGTATGTACCATCGTGTTTGATACGCTTTTTTCGGACAAGATAAAATCAACATATCAGACAAATATGGAGATTACTATGACAGATATTCATGGTAGTAGGTAACAACATTTATATGTTGCCTTTGAACTGGTGTAAGGTGTGAATCCCAAGATTGAAAGATATTTCCTTAGATGGAATCTTGTTATGTCGTCTTTTGTTCAAGCACGGTTTCATTACTTTCGTATTAAAGCACCTTGTCATTGTGACTAAACAATTAAAATGGTTTATGGAAATCTCATGAATTTGATGTATATCTCTCGATCACAGCTGTTATTTTGTATTTCTTCTCTTCTAAGGATCCTCCGAGATACTCCCTTGCAGCAAACGATCCTGTCTGTAAGTATTGGAGCCTTTCCTTTTCTGAGTTTCAATATTAAAAAATGACAATTATTTAGAACATTGAAGGTAAAATGAAATCAGTAAATCGATTTGTTTTGTTTAGAACCATGAGGTGTAATGTAATGTAATGAAACAAATATGATACCCGTTTTTGAGGTTTCAAAAGCATTTCAGTTGCCATATTTCATTTTAATATTTCCCTCATTTGGAAACTCATCACATTTTCTTTTATTACAAACCAGGAATTAAATGTATTATTCATATTAAATATTTAATGAAATTTCTTTTTTATTCGCGAACACAGATCCTCCACCACATGCTCAACCGATGGACCCAGGTAAACCACAAGCTGCGCCTAGAGGGGTTATGCCAACCCCTCCAGCAGCTGGACCAGCCGACACGATACCCGAACTCCCATCAGTGCCTTCAGAGGCTCCCCCGTCAGCCAATCACAACGATGGCGGAGATGATCTGGACTTTGACGAACTCAGCAAAAGATTTGAAGATCTCAAGAAGAAAAAGTAAAAGGTTGAAGCCACCGAAGATATGACAAATCGATGACATTGCAATAACCTTGGCCCATTTACGGATTATTGTTGAGATGCTTGTCCAGCCACGCCCCAACCCATACACGTACTCTCTTTTGTGGTAACGTCTCCATTTTGTTGATATTATTAGTTGTAAGTGGTATAAGACAGATTAATTTACACAAAGAGAACTTTTAGCTGTAGAGTAGTTGAAATAAAAAGCAAGAGAAAAGTATAAAGTTCTGTTTTCTTTGGTGTTGTGTATATATTATCTCAAAAATTGACCCCGTTTCTTATTTTGGCTTTTCTTGTCAATTTAGTCACATAAACGATATCGGTTTCATTCATGCATTGAAGAAGATAACAGTTTTTTTTGTGGTAAACAACAAAACGATTTGTAAGTTTTAGTGGCTTGTTGGATACATCAATCAATTTATCAATGAAATTAAAAACATTTAATAACAGGAAATGACAAGTCATTTGAAATGCAGGAAGAAGCTGGTTCCCAATACAGGGATTCATTTGCTGTCAAAATTTGGTGAGGCAGTTTTGAAGATTTCCGAATTGGATATCATATAAAATACAATGATTCCTGTGTGACTGGTTACATCTTTGGGACTTATATAGCTAGTTGCCCATTCTTTGTTGCATTTTGCTATGCCGTAGTGGATAATTATTCCTTGCTAGACGATAAACGGATAAAGTTACTAAAAAGTCAAAAAGAGACTAAAAGAGGAATAATACTCAATAAGTAAATATCTACTAAAATGTTGAATATATATAACCAATGGTATATTGCTATTTTTGGTGAGCCTAGTTGGTTTTTCTTTGGACATTGATCCCCTATAACAGATTGTTTGGTAATACATTTCAGCAGGTTAGATAATGGAACTCCTTCTCTGTAGAGATAAAATGTGGGCATCACATGTACAAGCCATCTTGGTAGCTACTGTATACTGTGTGAAATAGTGTGAATAGTAAGAGCGTAATACTTTATCTTTTGACTAGCATACATGTAGAGATATTAAAGCATTTGTTGCATGCCTTCTACACTATACTATTACATCAAATATATTTAACAAGAATATTAACTAATTATTTCTTTCATTAGTTAACAACAGAGCTGTGTGATTGTTGTAATAACATAACACAATTTCATATGTGACTGATCGAGTAGTTTTTCACTCTGTAATAACAGTTTTATTTGAAAGAAATTTTGCAAGTTCTGTAAAGAAATTTTGTTATAATTGGGACATCTTCATAGGCAGGTTGATTATCTATATAGATATCCATGTAAACACATGTCCTGTGAATGACTGGATGTCAAAGGATAGTTTTGGTCTCCAAAAACCAGTTTAAGAAGATGTTTTCATTCATCATAGCCATTTCTTATAATTTCTTCTTCATTAAAAGCTTTATGATAGATTTTTGGATTTCTAACCTTCACTATTATCATCATACACTCACTATCGGCTTTTACACTATAATGTAGGTTTATATACTATGTATTTTTGTTTGTAAAACCGCCATTTGGGTTTGTATACTAATATATAGATTTACGTAGTTGAATACAGGTTGCATGCTAGGCTAAACAACTGTAATTGGTTTGTTTTAAGTTTACATACAATTATTGTAAAGGTTAATTTAATTTGAGGGAAATTTTCTTTGCTACGATTGTAATGAAGTGAAAATTTTTGTTTCAAGTGTACAGACGTCTGCGAATGTTTGATTGGTTACTTTAGTTTGACTTATGTTGCTTTCTGGTCAAGTAAGTTCTTTGTGATAAGAAACAAATAAATAACAACTAGCATATATCTATTAAAGCAACTATCTAAAGCCTTTCTACATATAATCTGTGTAACATTAATCTCCTAATGTTAATCGTTCTCTGTAAAAGTCATTACGTAAAATAGACATTTCTAGACTTTTGTCAAGTATATAATACGCAAGCAATGTTTTGAACATGATTCTGTTGATTGCTTAATTCAATTGTACTGAATTTTGCTGAAAAAGCAACACATCATCTATGATTATTAGTTTAATTTTAATATTGTACACATTTGGAAAACCCCCCAGACATTTTAGTTATGAAGGGAAACAGGAAAGTACTAAATGTAATGGAAATAAATAGGGGTCAACCAGAACAATAATGTAAACAGATGTCTTTGTTAGAAGAGCACGAGACCAGTTCATCTCACTGTTGGGACTCCACTCTTAGTCATCAAGTTCTTCTTTCACAGTTTAAAATCTCCTATGCAGCCCTCTGTTAGTGTTCTGTAAGTGTTCTGTTTCTATAATTCAAGAAGTAGAAATGATTGATCCTTTTCATCTAACTAGCAACTACTACACTCAGCTGCATTTAAGACGAATCAAACCATGTCTCCACATGATAATATATTTGTTAAATCAAATAAACATTTGATATGAAAATAGTCGGCAGTGTCTGTTATTTATCATAGAATTAATTTATTCATGTCATTGACCAATTTATTCTTAAAATATTTTCTTTTCATTTGTTAGACTTAGAACACAAGGATGTTCTTTCTTGATGTGTTTGTATGGCCCATGTACACAACATATTGAAATATTCTTTTTCCTTCACAATATTGCAACTATGATGTTCTCATTTCAAATCTTATGGGACTTCCTCCAAACTTTTTCACCAGCAGAGCTTTTCATGTGTTGAAGAGAGGAAAGCTTGGCTCATAAGAGAAAACCTCAGAGGACATATCTCTGTTGTAACAACGATAAGAGAAGAGAAAATAGCAAAATCATCAGTGTTGAAATGTTTATGTGGTAAGCTGAAAACAGTAAGAGAAAAATCTGGATAAACCTAATAATATCCACTTTTATCCCGTGGCGTACAAAACCTGATGTTCCAAGCTTGCCGAATTATCACAGTGACGGCATATCTGATGATATTGGTTGGAACGGTTTTAAATGTCGTTAAGAAAATATTGATTAAATTTTACGTAGTGTATATAGCGCTAACTGTATTTAGTCTAATGGGAAGCTGAAAATTCTGTTTTTATAATTAAAGGAGAAATATTTTCACACTTTTATGTATACACCTGTATGAAAATAAATGATATTCTTATCAAATTTGTATCTCATTGTTTTGATGAAAGACTCTTTCTTGTGTTTGGAAATCGGTGCTCCTAGCGTAGGCCGTGACACACTGGAAATCAAATTCAAAGAAAAGAGCTTAATATACAATTGTTTGTTACAAAGCAAAACAGTGCACACTTAAGGAATGTCAAGGAAATTTATTCAATAAATCAGCAAATACATCATAGACTCATTCCCAACCAGTGTTCA
>KN882463.1:34006-45196 GCA_000934455.1 Apostichopus parvimensis | reverse complement strand
TTTTTTTTTAAATTTATCTACGTCGATTGGCAAATAGGCGTCTGTACATTTGGTGCCTCTGTGATTTGGTACATCGAATCGGTGACGTCACAACATTTTCGTACCATTTACAATTGTAGTTAGTAGAGGCTATTTTCAAACGTCACCTTGTCTTAGGCCTTAATTCATGTGAGTAATGAGTTGGTGAAATTATTGCCGGTTATATTTTGATAAATATGAAAAAAACCATCGACAACTCTTTGAACGATAAAGAACAATTAAAGAATATTGATTAGACGTTCGAAAACTAAAGAAGGCAACATTCTTGATGTACATATCTTCATTCATTCCAGGTTTCACAGGTGGAAGAAGATCCGCTTGCAGTGGTAAATGGGAATACAAGAGTTAGGTACCAGCTCTCGGATCTTGATTAATTCTAGTAAGAAGTGATATGCTTCATAACACTTTGATATTTGCAACCCCCCCCCCCCTAAAAAAAAACAATTAGGACAAATCTTCCAAATATAATACAGCGCAGCCCAATTGTTTTCCTTTCTCTCAATGTAAAGATTATTAATAACGATATGTATCCTCTGTATGTATTTAGGCATCGAACTTTGGGACAGGCGTTGATAAGGAAAAGCTACATAACGATTTGACAGCAAAGGAAAAAAGTTATCATTCGAAAATCATTTCACGAAGAATGAAACGAGCTGTAAAAAATTAAGATATCATGATGAGTGTAATGTTCTGGGAAAGACACAACCCTAAACTTGAAATGAATGCTAACAATATCGTTATGTTCATGCTTCTTTGTCAATATAAATATGTCGTTGAAAATAACCTCCTAAATACAGCTGGAAATATTATGAATGCCCTCACCCCTTGCCTATCTGCGAAATATCCCTATTCCACATTAAGAACTTTTAAAATAAGAAGAAAACGGTAAGACCTATTACAATAGGCCTATAGCAGAAAGTATGAGGACGTAACAATAACCTGATCTATACGAGTTTAAACTCATCCGATATGATAAACGTATATTTTCTTTTCTAACTTTACAGCGATATATTCCCCTTGAAAACAAAATGATGCTTCCGTGGTGTATGGATCTATAGGACTTGGTGGTGTAACTGGCCTTACATTTCGTTTTGCTTGCTGTTGAGCCCTGGTTCCAAACGAAAAAGTATTGTCTAGAAGCTTCGGTGACACTTGTTTTTTAATCTGAACTTTCAACAGTTCCCCCACTAACTCGAAAGAAGCATCGTAGACGAACACCTTGGCGAACATTTCGCTGCAAGAACAGTACACCCAAAGGACGTACCATAGTGTGTCTTCGTTCCTCGTGCAAACACTCCATGGCACGGCTGTTTCTGCGCAATTCAAGTTTGTAGGTGCCTTTACCGTCTTACTAAGACCTACGCCATTCAGAGAAGGGTAAAACCGGATGACCCGGTTACCGTGATCACATACAGCCATGCTTCCGTCCATACGTACGTGTAGAATATGGGTATAACTTTTCAAGGTCACTTTCTCTGTTAGTTGCATTACTTCCCTCGGAGCTTTGCTATTCTCGATCTCCAGATGGAGTATTGTCTTTCCATCTCCTAACAAGGCGTAACACCCTTTACGTTGTTCATCCCACGATATACCGATGATGTCCGGAAGGTTGTAAGCAGTAGCAACCATTGTAATGCCATCTTTCGCCTTGTCTGGGGTTGGAGGACTAAACTTGTGAATCTGTCCAGAAGCTAAAGATAGCACGTTACTCCGATCAGAACATAAATTTGGTGTAATCGTTAACCATTCTTCGTAGATACCTTTTTCAACTGCACAATTATCTTGTAAGAAGTTAAATTTGTATAACTGAATGAAATTGTGATTACTAGATACATGGCAAGAAATATATATCAAGCAATGTATCTGTGGCCATATAATTCCACATGAGTCCCCGTCATCAGGTAATTTAAATGTTTTCATGTACTTTGAAAAAGTCGACCCACCGCTAACCAGCTTACCAACACATGGCTTCGACTGGGATCGAAACTGTAGATCACGAGCAGTAAAGGTGTTCTTCAGGGCCTGAAGATGAGCAAGATTTTTGAAAATGTTCTCTTTCTTTTGTGTAACAGTTTTGAACCCATTCAATTTGGAAACATTAGCCTCCTGAAGTTCCTTCTGAAAGGACAAGCAGATATCTGTGGTGTAATTTGTCAGCAAAGCGATCTCGGAATGCAGGCTTTTTATTGGAGCGATCGATTGACGGACACCCTTCCGTTCTTGTTGTACAGCTTGTTTCAGAGTTGTCTCTTCGTGG
Source organism: Apostichopus parvimensis (assembly GCA_000934455.1). Classification (NCBI taxonomy): domain Eukaryota; kingdom Metazoa; phylum Echinodermata; class Holothuroidea; order Aspidochirotida; family Stichopodidae; genus Apostichopus; species Apostichopus parvimensis. The sequence goes on along the minus strand of KN882463.1, from coordinate 42,900 downwards.
TTTGTCTCTCGTGTAGTCGTTTTTACAGCGTCGGTTATTTCTTTCATTAAATCTTGAAACTGATCTTCGCAATTCTTTTCGACTGTAGACGTGAAGTTGGTTATTTCTGCTAGTTGTTCGGTAACTGTAAGAAGCTCTGCCATGGTGGCATCAATGACCTCCCTTTGCTGTGTGACTATTGCTCCTACCGGTGCAATGTCGTGCTCCTCAGACTCTGCGTGTTGGTCTTGTACGCAGTCTTCGCATATCTGTCGTTCACACGTTCTACAGAACTGGTCGCAAGTTTTCATGTGTGCAGAACAATCACCAAACAGTCGTCTGGCCTTCATATTAATGTCTGAAGAATCTTTCTCGTCTTCCCCAATGAGGGCTTTAAGGGTGTAGTTGGTGGGTAGCGTGTCAGAGGAATGTGCCATAATTTCTGCACGACAGACGGGACATGAGGCTGGAGTCGCTTGCATTAGCTTTTCAATGCATGATTTGCAAAAGCTATGTCCACAAGGCAACATCTTGGGATCTGTATGCTTGAGACAGCATACTGGGCAATCGAGTGGTGTTAAGCGAGGTGCTTTGTCATCTTCACTGTCTGAACTATCTGCCATTGTTGGAGCGATCTACGACAGATAGAGAGAGAGAGAGAGAGAGTGACGTAAGAAAGAAATGAGAGTATGAATAGAAGAATAAATGAATGGAGTGATGGATTAATAGATCAACGAATAAATGGATGAAGAAAGAGGAAGGTTAAGACCAGCTTGATTAGCTTCCAGAGGTATGTGTTCAATTACGTACAAAGAGCACGTACACACACAAACACAAACAGAAATTATAGCGAAAGAAGAAGGGACGGTAAAACTTTGCAAAAGGAAAAGTTTATCGTGATATTCTACTTCTTTTTATTCTGTTCAGGTTTTCCACATTAGCAATACTAAGCACATGACAACATTCAGGTGAACGAGATAACTGATTCAGGTAGTGCCACTTTTAGTCAAAGTTCCGTGTATCGTATGGAACTTGATTGTCGGCTTTTTAATTTTTAGTATTTGTTTGTAAATGTTTGATATCGTTACATCTATACAGGGCCTTAGCCACTAAGGACTTAGGGTAGGGGGCTCCTCAAATCCACTCCCACCAAACTTGCTTCTAATTGCTTACGTATTTTCACACACGCACGTAAAATCGCAAAGATCACTGGCAAGTTGTGCACAAATGTAGGTAATTTTGTATCTAAGCAACCTTTCCGAAAACCCCTCCGGAAACGGAGACGGAAACCCCTCGTCAGCACAGACGTGGACCAAATTTTGTTTGCCACCCTCCCTCGACAAAATTTTGAAATGTAACAGAAGGTACATACTTCATTGTGTTATGCAAAGTAATCCATCGATTCAAGCGTTAGTTAAACCTTATTTCTATCACTCATAAAATGAAGGCAAAAAACAAAATATAAAAACGCTTTGCCCTATAACACCAAAACGGCTGTCTGCGCGCCCGACTTCTGTACAACAATAACAAGTTAGTATTGTCATAGACTGATTAGGTAAATACATGACTTTATCGTGACGTACATATCTTAATAGAAGAATTCTACTGTACACATCAAGATGCAGAACAATACAACGAATGCTGAATGAGTATCAGCTAGAAAAGAAATTTAAGATTGTGCTCATGAGCCGCAGTTTAATTTTGGTCACGAATATCAGCTGAGGAGGTAGGGGAGGAAGAAGCATAGTGGAGTATATAGTAGTATACTATAGTGTAGTGTAGTATAGGACAGTATAGTAGCCTACAGTACAGTACAGCCTACTGTACAGTTCAGTAAAAAAAAGTTCATAAAAATCTCGATAAAGGTATGTTCTGTTAAGTGAAGATATAACTTGAGAACTTTGGGTGTGTGCAAGTGTATAAACCTGTTTACTAAAGTAAAAGTAATAAGTATCATGGGATGTGAGTTGGGGATCAGTCTCTTTAGATACTGTTCATTTCGTGTTTAAAACTTTCTCATTTCCTGCTAAACTGATAATGGCTACATCATACTTTTAATATTTCCAATAGTGCATGTCCATGCTTTGCTAGAGTTCATTTGAGAGCACCAGCTCATATCGTTTGCCACATCCATTGATAACAGTGCCAATGACGTGAATGCCAAACAGATCTTATGAAAGTGAGAACCAGGGTTTATCAACGACCCTCCACTTCAACCCTATAGCTTACTGACAGTAACGATTGTAGAAAAAGGGCCATCATATCTCCAGTGCTTCAATCGTTTAGAGCTTTAAGAGATCATCGGATTGATTGATTTAGACTATTTGAGATTCTCACTATCTCTCTAGGCAAGGACAAAGATTGCTACTTCATTCAAGTTTAACTTTAAGTCAATGAAGGAAGCAAAACTGACTGGAAACTTCGATTAAAAGATAAGACGTTATTTTTCACCAGGCACTGAGCAATCAAGCTCTCAAAATTATACGTGGGGAATTTTACAATACCAGAAGGGATAACTTAAGCTAAAAACTGAATACTAATGATATATATTGGCGGGTCATTCCATACAAAATTAAAAAAATTTAAGAAAACCTTGGCTCATTGTTTCATCATTTTAGTCCGTTATAAGAAGGTGTGCAATTTTTGCTCGACCGAGAGTGCCTCCATTACAAACTTTCAGATTTGAGTCCTCATAAGTTCTTGATAAAACATGATAGAATCCTATAAATCGCTGTCTAGGCCAAGCTGTGGCCACAACTTTGTAATGGAGGCGTGCTCGGTCGAGCAAAAGTGGGTGTGACAAGGACTCGCAAGGTTGCCTGCAGCGCAGTCATTATCACTTTAGCGAGAAATGAATGACATACTTATATTTGGCAGTATATATGGCAGTACCTCCAAGTGAACCGGTGGAGAATACTGACGGACAAATTGTGACAACTGGATGGTAAAACATCAGTGATTGAAATTTAAGCTACTGTTCAGAATTGTGTGAAATACTGTAGGCCTATAATGCAATCAAGCTGGTAATTGAAGAAACATTATCCTTCGTTGAATACACCCTTTGCAGCTTGCACTAACAACGGATAACGGCATGCCAATGCTCTTAATTCCTACCTGTGTCTGATAGCGCAATTCCGATTATCTGACAGACTCGTGGAATGGATATCATATAGGCTTAATGTACAGTAGGCTAGACGTCTTCAGCGGGTGTGAAAGAACAGAAAGACCAGAATAATAGTCTGGAGTAGATTTACCTCACTTCTCTGACATTCGTCGTTTGCAAATTCAATCTATGTATAGAACTATATATTCTACGAAATACTCCAGTGGAACATAGGATGCAATTAATGTGACGTGTCGTACGATTACTCAATCGGGGGATTCCGAAGCCTAAAACCAACGCAATGAGAAATAAGTCATGGTTGATCATAATATTTGTGAAGTGCGCCACAGCTTTTTTTCCATTTCACTTACTCTTTACGATCGGTCCAGTGAAGTTTGTGGTTAATTGCCGTAGCCAGCATAACTACGCAGTCAATGTCGGCGTTTGTGCGTGCACATTTGTTTGGGTTTGTTTGTTGAATATAGTTACGAACCAACGTATAATAAGTTTTGAACAAACGAGCGCATACACATTCATAATCATTTAACTGCTAATAAAAAGCGTGATTTTAATCGTTAAATCTAGTGAAGTAAATTTTCTTAAATTTTTATATCTTATTAAATTTTTAGGTTAGTTTGGGTGAGGTTGTTTACTTTCATTTAAAGTCATAACAGCTTTCGCCTAATCTCATCGTTCCTGCTACAATTTTGTTTGTATTGTGTACCTTCCTGTATCTCGCAATTGATCAAAGCTACTGTATACTGTGGTGTCCTGTGGAGTACTGTACTGTACTGTATTGTGGGGTACACAGGGTACTTAATTGCGTATGTACTCAAGGTTCGTGTGTACTAAAGTTGTGTGTACTCACTCAAGGCGTGTGAACTGAGGCATACAGGGGCAACCAGTCCACAGGTTGCTAAGGTACACCCATTGTACTGAAGCATACAGGGGGCAGCCAGTCCACAGGGTGCTAAGGTACACCCATTGAACCGAAGCATACAGGGGCCAATCAGTCCACAGGGTGCTAAGGTACACCCAGTGTACTGAAGCATACAGGGGCCAACCAGTTCACAGGGTGCTAAGGTACACCCAGTGTACTGAAGCATACAGGGGGCAACCCGTCCACAGGGTGCTAAGGTACACCCAGTGTACTGAGGCATACAGGGGCCAATCAGTCCACATGGTGCTGAGGTATACCCAGTGTACTGAAGCATACAGGGGCCAACCAGTTCACAGGGTGCTAAGGTACACCCAGTGTACTGAAGATACTGTGTCCAGGGTACTGTGTACACATCAGATCCAGAAAGACTCTACTCATACAAGATACTTTTTAAGAAAAAGTCGCCCAGGAAAGAACCTGGGCACGAAAACCATGACTACCGAACGACTGATCCGCTCTCAACCCCAGCCCCCTTGCATCGGGACTGTGGCTGTGTGATCATCGTCGGGTGTGCATCACCATTGCCCTCGAAAGGGAAGAGATACTACACATGATCTTAGCCAAAAGGCTTGTATACTCATACAAGAACATATTGGACTTGTACAAGAGAGGAAACCATGACCTGCTAGTTCTGTTATCCTGCCTATACTGTCACCAATCAACTGACAGTAATGTGTATCACTAAATTAGCTTAACATAAGTTAAACATCCAGCAAGATTGGTATTTCAACTTTTTTGGAAGGTGAATTACTACATTTAGGATAAATGTTACACAATTATATCATAGCATTCATTCAGATTTAACAAATTATCCGGCATAAGATATGTTTAACTCATTAAAAGACAAATTCTATTTCGTGATTCGTTCTTTCTAACTTAACGTCATATTGAAATATATTATCGACGTTCGTCGCGTGATATCATGGAGCACAAAAGATAACTTACTACTATAATCTGTGAGAAACAGGTAAAATTCAACTAATGCAAGGGTACACATTTTACATTTATGCAAATTGGCAGATTCCCGTAGACACACATTCTACACATGACCTTAGCCAGAGGACCGAGAAGCGATTGCTTCGCTTTATAAGAAAAGTCCCCCATGAAAGAACCTGGTCACCAAACAAAGAACCGACTGATCCATTCTCAACCCCAGGATACATTTAGAATAACAAGTTATCCGTCATTAAGACATGTTTAACTCATTAAAAAGCGATTGCTATCTCGTGATTGGTTCTTTTCTAACTTTCCGTCATATCACAATTCATTCTACGTTCGTCGCATCTTTGAAGCGGGGTATACACGTCATTTATTGTTACGTGATATCATGAGGCACAACAAAAAAAACTTACTACTAAAAACCGTGAGAAACAAGTAAAATTCAACTAACGCTAGGGTACACGTTTTACGTGACATTTATGCAAATTAGGCAGATTCCCGTAGACACAGATTCTACATGATCTTAGCCAGAAGGCTGCAAAGCGATCGCTTCTTGTTAGAATTCTAAAATTAGATACATTAAAAAAAAAACATTATCCGGTATAAGATATGTTTAGCTCTTTTAAAAAACGATTGCTGTTTTGTGATTGGTTCTTTTCTTAGTTTATAATAAACCGCTTAGAGTATACATTTGCTTAAATTTAGTGGCTGCTCAAAGAACCCTGTTGACAGGCTCGCATGTTCGATTATGATTAAATGGGGGTGGTACATCGACTTCGAGAACTTTCAGTTTGTGCATTATAATTACGACTATATACTCAGAGGCGTATAGAAAGTTATTTCAGATTGTGTGCACTGTATAGTATTAGATGCATGGGAGTGCGTGAAGGGGGTAGCATTTTCAGATAGTGTTTGTCTTTCATAGCCATTTTGAAGCACACAAATAATTGCAGAAAAGGGGATTACTCTGAAAATTTGGGAATGAATTTCCTTCATTCTCTGTTAAGGCTTGTACTTTACCAATTCATTAAGGGGTACTTAATCCCATAACTCCTACCTCAGTTCCTACTCCTCTCAGCGTGCTGTTCGAATAATATGAACTTGTTACCGGGCAAACAATTACAATGAGTGTAATGTGCAATTTCATTTCAGGATGTTTTCGATCTTATATTCCGTGAACACAAGCAGATGGCGAAACTATAGATGTACTTGTGATATCATCCTTACCTGGGAAAATTAGGCGTAGGGGGGGAAACAAAGAGCCAGCTTACACTTTTTTAATCGACTTCGGGGGGTGGGACACCCCGCTGTAAATCATTTATGGCTATATTTTATATCTTCTTTCTTTTCTAAACTATACACGGAAAATTAAGGTATTTAACATTTTCGTCAGTCATTCTTGCGGCATAGTTACGTATTCGATGAGCGAACAAACAAAAATAATTATAGAAATACCTAACACAAATTCTAGCATGTTAGCCTGTCCCGGAATGATCGGCAACTAGCGACAGCTTCCCGGTCGATATAACTTTCACCAGTAAATTTTGAATGCAGCACGCAATCAGTAAAAGGTTTATCACATAGCAAACAAGTACGTTGATGTTCTCTAACTTGGGCAGGTAAAATTTGGCATGAATAGTATTTCATCTAGTTTTACTTAACATTGTACTGGCAGACGGATTGAAAGAGCCTTGTCTTTTGTTTCTCATGATATCATTTTGACTTCCGTCCAGAAAATTGTTTCCATTAAACTTTTCTCAAATATGTTAAGCGGCTGGAATTAACCTTTGTTTGAAACATTGTATCTCTTTAATACGGCCGAATGGAAGGTGAACGTATCCTCAAAAGAATAACCAGCAGATTTGTAATGGCATTTTCCTTCACTGCGGTTTGCTTTGGAAACGGGTCGTAGTTACAAAGTATAGATCGACCCACTGGCGGATCCAAGGGGGGGCCAACGGGGGCCATGGCCCCTCCCAAAGGTGAGCCAAAAAGTGTTTCCGAACATCCGCTAAATCGTATGATTGGAAATTAAAAAAATCGAGAGGAATAGCAGTGGTAGACTAGTCTAAACCTTTTCGTTTTCTGGTTTAAAATTAAATGTATGGGCATGAGGATTTACCGTTTATCACCATTTTGCAGTTACAGGCTGGTTGTAAGAAATTTATAACTTATGAAAAATAAAATTTCTTGAGAAAGATGATCCCAACTTTGTTTTATAAATATTTTAGAAAATTACACCTGGGAAACATTTTTTTAGAAGTAAATTAACATCACCATTGTACACTTTTGTCGCACCCAGTGGCGTCGTGCCCATTGGGCCCCGGGGGGCACAGGCCCCCCCCCCCAAATTTTGTCAAAGGTGTCATAAAATTTTGTCATAATTTAAAAAAAAAGAGTGTTTTCGAACAGTGTCAGCAACTGAATTTCTTGTAGGGCCTACGGGAAATGGGGCTTCTGTTGACTGCTTGGTCAATGGTTGTTAATTGTTGATATTCAGTCAATCGAAACCGTTACCTTTGCCAAAGTCAGTCAATTTTCCATGAAAAAATGGCAAATTTTTTAATTGTTTTCTAAGCCTGTAACAAAGTTCGGAAAGTTAAGATAAATGTAGTGAACAGAGATTATGGGACTCCATGTGAACTTCTTCTTAAGTAATGCAATCAGTTCGCTAAAAGGTCAACCAGGATAAATTTTCCTCATGATTTGATAGGTAGTTTTGAAAAAAATGAATAATAATAATCATTTCAAATACAGTCACAATTAACCTAGAAAATAATTACTTCGTTATCGCACGTTTTATCTTAGGTTTCGCTACTTTCGCTTTTTCTGCCCATGTTTTCAAACGGCATAGCTTTTTCTTTACCCAGTCACCACGTCTCACGGGCATGGGCGGCGATCATGGATCAGCCAACACAAAATTGTTTCGATTTCTTAAATTTTGGGCGCTTCTGGGAGACGAGGAAATGGTAAACTGAGGAATAAATGGCGATCACTTCCTTCGAGAATATTTCCCAAAATAAAAAATTGCCGGAAATTTTGATCAACTTTAGGGGTGTTGCTTACTGCCATAAAGCACGGGAAGTGCCGTTTCCTGCAATCTGAGGGGTCTGCCAGACGAAAATTTTTCTTGTACGCTGCGCGCCAACCCGTGGTGGCGCTCCGCTTAGATAGTCATCACCTGCTCACGGGCCCCCCAAAATTTATTTTCGCACGACGCCCCTGGTACTCGCACCAAATTGTATCTGAGGGCATTCAGCAATAGAAAAATTTCCAAAGGGGAGGTGGCACCCCCTCCCCTTGGACCCCTCCCCCCATATCACTCTAACGCCACTTTGGCCCCTCCCAAACAAAGGCCCTGGATCCGCCAGTGGATCGACCCCTGTTTATAGGATAGTAACACATGTTTAGGGTAGTAGCATCGCCTGTTTAGGGTAGTAGCACCTCCTGTTTAGGGCAGTAGCACCTCTTATTTAGGGTAGTAGCACCACCTGTTTAGGCTAAACAACAGGAGGTGCTACTACTCTTAAGTGACGATGCTATTGTAAAAAGGTGGCGCCACTACCCTAAATAGGCGAGCTACTACTACTACTACATGCGGCGATGCTACTTTAAATTAGTGGCGCTAATACCCTAAGCGGAAAGTGCTACTCCTCCAAATTGGAGTCACTACTACCCTAAACAGGGGTTTTTGCAAACCACATTCTTTTCTGGCACGACCGATCATCAATAGCAAGTCATCGTTTACGTTTTTCAAGGAGGACAAATCTATTACAAGAGTCTTCAGTTTTGGACACGTTTTATTCTATGACTCTTTGTTTTCAGGTTTAAATATATTCACGAGCCATAATTTATGTTACTAACATAAATATATGAAACATCGGGATTTAATTTGTAATTTAACAGTGTTGTATTATCTCATTTAGTGTATCT
>KN882463.1:8453-20547 GCA_000934455.1 Apostichopus parvimensis | reverse complement strand
CCACATCTCGAAGGCTTCAATCTTATTTTCTGTCCCTTTAGAGAGTGTCCATGTCTCTGAAGCATACAGCAGGGTTGAAAGGACGTAGCATCTCACCATTCTTTTCCTTGTTGCAAGCTTTATGTTCTTACTTGCCAGCACGTCTTTAAGCTTTATGAAGGAGCCTCTTGCAATTTCTATGCGTGACCTGATCTCTTTATCACAGTATGGTATGGTATGGTATAAAACTAGTGCTTTAAGACTGGATTAGCGGGTTGACTATCCGAAGAAATATTCCGTCAATTCACCCGACACAAGGCATCCTCCATTGTCCTCTTAATTAGCTGAGTTACGCATCCCTTACAAAACCTGTGGTCACAGAATATTACTTGCGGGACTTTAAAAATGTCAAACATATTGGGCATTTCAAATCTTGTAAGTGGATCGGAAATGTTACTACTTTGTCGTGTCATATTCCGGTTTAAAAGCAAGAAGCGATAAGGAATTTCGAAAAGAACTTGATAAATTAAAATATTCTAACATAAGATATAACTTAAGTACTTTTGGTGTATAAACCTGTTTACTAAGTAATATAGTAAACAAATCATGCGATAGGAGTCGGGGATCAGTCTTTATAGGTACTGTTCTTTATAACCGAGCAAATTAGCTGTGTTTGATACAGAACATAAACAACGAAGCATTTCACATTTAAATTTTCCCCATTTTCCTGCTAAACTGACAATGGCCACATCATACTTTTAATCTCTCCAATAGTGCATATCCAGAATTGCTTTGCTAGAGTTCATTTGAGAGAACCAGCTCACACAGATTGCCAAATGCTTTGATGACAATGTCATCTTATAAAATTGGGAATCAGGGTTCATCAACGACCCTTCAATTGCAACCTTAGCCTCCTGACAGAAAAGATTGTAAGAAAAGGGCAGCCATACATGTCATCTCTCTAAGCAATGACAAAGATTGCTACTTTATTCAACTTTTAAAGTAAATCAAGAAACCAAAACTGACTGGAAACTTAAAACAAAAAGGAGAAAAGGATATTTTTTCATCAACAACTGAGCAATCAAGCTCTCAAAATTATACGTGGGGAATTTCTCAATACCCTAAACGATAACTTTAAAATTATGAACACTAATATATACAATGGGTCATTCCATACAAAATCAACTAAATAAAAGAAAACCTTGGTAAGCCACCTGTTGGATTTGATTTTTGCATCATTTGTTGATATTAGTGAGCTTGGAACGTGCGCAAAATGTTTGCGTTCTAGGACTTTTGATTTACAGCTGTTTAACGTTAAGGTGCCACAACAACTTTTGCTCGACCAAGAGAGCCTTCATTACAAAGTACCAAATCTGAGTCCTCATAAATTCTTGATAAAACATGATAGAGTCCTAAAAATAGCTGCCTAGGCCATGTTGTGGTCACAACTTTGTAATGGAGGCACGCTCGGTCGAGCAAACAGCTTTAACTCAAAAAGTATAAGTAAAAAACAATCAAATTTTGCACACCTTCCTAATATCAACAAATGATGTAATAATGAGCCAAATCCAAGAGATGAACTGCCAAGCCTGTGGTGAATTTTGTATGAAATGACCCTATTACATACCGTTCAAAACATTGCTATCAGTCCAGGTTGTATTTCCATACAACCCCTTTAAACCCCATACAATGGTGTAAAAGGTTCTATACAACCCTTTAAACATTTGAGGCGCATTAATTCAATAAGCTGGACTATTACTTAGTGTAACCCATTGACTATTTGCTAATAGATCAGTTCTTCGGATGCAACGAAATATTCAATAGAAATCTATTGAGACATTTATGTCCTCATGTAAGTTGTTTACGTCGCAGTAAAATGTTTCAAAGATAAATGGTGTTGAAAATCGTCTATGTTCATATAGGCCGTCTTCTAAGTCTTGTTTTCGCTTCTTTTGCTCACATTTTCGGGTGACTGGTATGATTGAAGCTTAAAATGCGGAGAATAATCGTAAGAATCATAATTTACTATGCCAGCAAAACAGTTCTTGCACATTAGTGTAAAAATGCAGTAAAACGGTGGTATTTTAATGGATTGTGGGACATGCCTGATTTTGGGCAACTGACTAATCACAGGGCAGCTTCTCGTGACTTTTTGACCCCGCCCAAACTTTGTTTACGTATCTACTGTAGATAGCCTAGATTACGCACTGACTGCATATAAATGTGCCTGACGATTTGCAGCCCTTCCATTGCTCCAATATAAGTAGATAACAGTCTATATGATTAGGTCTGGGATAACTTAACTGATGGTACATAAGAACTTGGAAGGCATACATTGTCTAACTGTAATTTACTGTACATTAGATGCAATAGGGCTACTAGGCCTGCACAAATCAATAACAGACAAAGAAGTTTTGATAAAACAACCAGGTCAGCTCTGCAAGGTTTGTGCAAAGTACCATAACACTAGGATCTGTTCAAGTGGATTTCACTTTGCCTAGCCTCTATCCCAAGGGCCAGGAAAGTGGGAAAGCAGCCGCTGTGCCTCACTGCACCAAGGTCTCTATATTGACTAGCTATGATTATGAATACGTGAACTAATAAAGTTCCATGACTTCAGCTTTATGTTTTATTTCACTATTTTCTCTGACAGTTTGATGATGACTGCACACAAATGTGTAGTCCACTGTGTTGGGAAGGATGGGCCATTAACGAGGTTCACCCTAATCAGTTGGTTAAAAGTTATTGCCTGTGCTGAGTAATGATGTGAAGTATCTGGCCCACAGTTTGATGTTGCTCATGAAGTTGTAGCCACCTACAAAGAACAGCCTGACAGCTTTGAAGAAATGTTCTACCACCGTGATTGCAATGTGGCTTTCACCAACAAATCAGATATTATCAGAGCAAAGAAGCGAGAGACATAATTACCTCAACATAAAGCAGTTGAAGGTAAGTAGTCCGTCAAAATGCATTTTATTTTGAATTAAAGGTATGCTGTATTGATTCCAAATATGCCAGATTTTCAAATATCCTTGTAGGTATATGTGTGAGAGCAAATTGGAAAGTGAAGACCTCCAGGAAAGGATTTTTGAAAACTTCAAGTAATTATAGCATGTTTTATTGACTTCAATTTACATCTATATTAGAGGAAGTTTATGTACACAAAAAAACATACCAACCCAACAAAGCAACTGTAGGTCACTTTCAGTTAGAGGAGGCATACTGAGGGATTTTAATTTTTTTACACTTTTTAAATTTTATTTCAGATTAAGATATCTCTATTGAAGAAGATCACCAAACAGAAATTGATGAACCTCTGGATGAACCACTCCAATCATCAAAGTTGGCTTTTTCCTCATCTAGGTCACATAATTTGCTACCAGAGTAGTGTATCGTCTATAATTATGAAGGCCTCCAGCAAATCTCATTAACTAGCCATGATATATTATTTCCAGAGTCATCATTACTTTGCTTAAAAAAGTATCAGCTATTTGCCAGTACCCCATGTTATTGCATCAAGATTGCTTTTAAATGTGAAACATAAGTACATACTAAGTATGAAATATAAGTGGGGATATACATTCGTGTATATACAGAAAAACACATTGATGAAAAATATTAATTTCAAACGAAAAACCAACTTCCCATTTTATTTGAACATGCGGCTGATGTGTTTCAGCTGCCGGTGGAGAACACATTGTGATGCCGTGGCCAGCAAATCTGTCGCCCTCTGTTTATCTAGGCTTCATGTCACTGTTTTCCATGTGGAAAGTAACGTAAGTATTACAGGTCACGTGACGCCTGTTCATTAGCTCAGCTGGATCAGATCTCGAGACTTGTGAATCAGTCTTTGCTCCCGTTCTGAACCGTTCGGTTCGGTAGTAGCCCTGGCTCCGACCATTGTGGTCGTATTTGTATCTGTTTTGTGTTCTTCTTGTATACAATATTTTACTATCATTATAGGAGTCTACTTCGGTATTGAGACCTCCCCTGTGACCATTTTCGTACATGTTTATCTATATATTATTGAGGGCTTGGTGCCGATGTTTTGTCTGTACCGTGGCGGATTATGGTAATATATTGCGAAATCTCAGCGCTCGTTCTTTACTCATTTATCTATGCGTTATATTCTTTGCATGTAATAGCGAGATTCAAGGCTTAACCGTTATTAACACACTGCCATCGTAGCCGCATTTGTTTCCATGCCACCACCAGTCCTCATAGGGAATATTCTGGCGCCCCGGAATCTTAGACTGAGTTAACGTTACAATGTGCTCTATAATTTGTACAGAAAAGCTGAAGCTAGTGTATCATCAATTTCTGACTTCCAGAAATCTATTTATACCATACCACAGAAACCTATGAAAAGTTGTAATAAAACTGGTCTCAATCAAGAATAACACATTCCCACCAAGTTTTGTTTTGGTTACCATGGAAACAGCATTACTTGCTGAAATCATCATAACAGCATTGCATATTCTATGATACCATACTTCACGTGTGTATGTATCTTTCAGCCATAAGTTGGTGGGCTTATAGTCCTTGAGAGGACCTTTCACAGAGAATGTTTCATATAACTCTACTCTCCGACCCTAGCTATTCAAAAAAACTTCTAAATTCATCATAGCCATATATGGGCATCTAGCCGCCATTTTGGTTCTTGGCACAGCTATGTTCCCATGTTGACACTGCCAACAAACAGACAACCAAACCTAATATCAAATTGTACTCATTTTCACTCAAATCAAGTAGTCACCAAATATGTGAGCAAAATCCAAAAGCTAAGCACTTTTTTGGCATATGGAAGACGGCCTACTAATAAGTATGCAGTTTAATGACTCGCAAGGGTGGGTTGAGTTATTAGAATTGATTTAACGATAAAAAACGTTATCAAAGTCAATGCCTGCAGCGAAACCATGATCAGTTTAGCCTTAAAGGAGAAATGAATGACATACTTATACAGCAGTATATATGGCAGTACTTCACATTGACACGGAGGAGAACACTGAGGGACAAATTGTGACAACTGAATGGTAAAACATCAGTGATTGAAATTCAAGCTACTGTTCAAAATGTGTTAAGGATTACGTTTCGGTTATTGAACAAGCATTATCCCGAGTAGGCCTACGTTAAATATACCTTTTGTAGCTTGCACTAACAACGGATAATGGAATCCTAATGTCTGAAAGCGCAATTCTGATCTCTGACAGACTCTTGGAATGGATATAATATAATGTAGAAGTCTTCAGCGGGTGTGAGAGAACAGAAAGACCAGAAGTATAGTCTGGAGTATATTTACCTCACTTCTCTGACATTCGTCGTCTGCGTGTTCAGTATATGTATAGAACTATAATTCCTACGATAAACACTAGTGGAACATAATACGTAGTTATGTGACGTGCCATACGATTACTCAACCGGGGAATTCCGAAGCCTAAAACCAACGCAATGAGAAATTAGTCATGGTTGAGTATAACATTTGTGAAGTGCGCCCCAGCTATTTTTCAAGGGCATCCTTATTTTCTACGAAACGCCAAAAGGACTTCAGGTGGCGTTGTTACCCTTACATGAGGTGCTACTACCCTAAACAGTAGGTGCTACTACTCTGAACAACAGGAGGTGCTACTACTCTTAAGTGACGATGCTATTGTAAAAAGATGGCGCCACTACCCTAAATAGGCGAGCTACTACTACTACATGCGGCGATGCTACTTTAAATTAGTGGCGCTAATACCCTAAGCGGAAAGTGCTACTCCTCCATATTGGAGTCACTACTACCCTAAACAAGGGTTTTTGCAAACCACATTCTTTTCTGGCACGACCGACCATCAATAGCAAGTCATCGTTTACGTTTTGCAAGGAGGACAAATCTATTACAAGAGTCTTCAGTTTGGACACGTTTTATTCTATGACTCTTTGTTTTCAGGTTTAAATATGTGCACGAGCCATAATTTATGTTACTAACATAAATATATGAAACATCGGGATTTAATTTGTAATTTAACAGTGTTGTATTATCTCATTTAGTGTATCTACAAATCTACTGTCATCCTGTTTGAACAGGGAGCTCTCCAAGTAACAGCTCCTTGGTTTGACCACGCCAAATTCATTACGTTCCTTAAAGACAATATACACTATACGATTGTATGGGGTAAGGTAGAACTGTAATCATGGTCAATCTTGCACCAAACTTAAAGAAACGTTATACCCACGACAAGTCACGCGCACATGATTCAAAGCTTTGGGCCAAATTCCAATTTCCCTCCCCGAATGATTTTGTTGGGGGAACGAACATTAAGAAACGGACTGCAGGCGGATCAATGGCTGTAAACTATGGGTTTCCCTGAATGTAGATTTTTCTTTGGAGTGATAAAATTAAGTAAATAATTAGGTTTAAACGCACGGTTGTGTATGTTAATACTTTTAAATTTTGAAGAAATAATTCACACGTTGTTGTTTGTTTGCACATTTTCCCCCGACTGAATCCACCCCCCCCCCCCCCCCGACGACTTTCCCTTGGATATATAGTGGAGGTAGGGTCCCGCCTGCCTCCTCTCTTTTCAAACGCCACTGATCAGACCTCAAATCGCATTCCACGCCGAGACATAACTATCGGAATAGTCATTCATCACTGTCTGATAATAATTTGAGGAGTGCGAACCCAGAAGAGAACACCTTTTTATTAATACGTAAAGAAGGGTAATTAGTTACTATTTGTAAAAGTTAGTACCGAACACAGCATCACTCCATCATTAAGATTCATGTATAACATATTCGTTCGATCAATCGGGTAAAAAGTTTTGCCTTTGTTACCTCACGGTTTGGATAGAAACGATTTATTTTGGAACAACTGACAGTTGAACCAGGAGATATACGATTATATGACAAATTTCGGCTGGTTCTATATAATTTGTAAGTGCTTAGCCGAGATGTGACGAAACAATTGGTTGATTCTTACTACAAGGTTATTTAGCATATATTATCTGGAATTAACTGTCCTGAGCCTGTTTGAGTTTCACTTACCACTAAGTTCGGCATTCAAATCTTTCTTTCGTAGGTACAAATCGGGACGTCTCCTATATTAGTCGTTGTTACACGTATGTCCAACATTTCAGCCATTTGTTGATTTGTAAACACCCATCTCCACGCACATATGCGCGTATCTTTTCGTCCAAGTTGAACGACGTTCTTTGTAAATATATTATGGATTCTTTTTCGCGTAAACTGTTTGCAATTTTCCCACAAGTTTAATTTCGAAAGAACGTTTGTTATATATGGTAGTTCTCGTTGGTATTCTCAATCTGTATAGACATGAATATGTATATGTATGAAAACTGCAGAGAGCAACCTTCGTTGACTCCATATACATATTTGTTTTAGAAACACGGATGAAATTGTTGAGATGTTAATTGCTATTTAGAATTTCTTATTTTACAGTTATTTTACGGCATGATTTTTCAAGAGATGAAGTAACATTAAAAAGGAAAGGTAAGTTTACCAGTCAGTGAAATACATCCAACGTATTCTTTTAACTGCAAGTCAGTATAACATCCATCACTGAGCAATAAAAAACAAAATATATATATCGATTTTATAAAATCGTGTGAGTTCAACCGGTCAGTATATTCTTCAAATGGTCTTACAAGTTGCAAAATTCAACTCAGTCGATCAGTCACTGATTTGGAGCATGCATTACATAATTATGCAATACGATAGCTGAAATGAAAATCTGCACGACCCGTCAATATCAATCGTGCCTACGTAAGTAATTTGTGCTTAGGTAAATTTCATGAGCTTTTTGTAGCCTTAAAATAGACAAAAGAAAGACGCGAACAAGAAGATAGATAAATAAATGATAGTTCTAGACATTTATCGACTTATGCCGACCTCATTTTATCCAAATAGAAAGGTAAAACAAGACGGCAATCCACGGAGTTGCATATCTCATCGCCAGGAAACACTAATTTCAAATGGACACACTTATTATTAGCTATACGCAATATTGCTTACTGAGGAAATTATTACTTGACTTTTCCATTATACCTGTGAAGGTTATATGTCAATTCAATGTTTCCTTTGGAGTACAAAAGAAAAAGCGACAATAAATCTGACCTTTGGTTCCGGGGGTCCGCGAGACACAAGGATTCACCCTTGATGGACACGTTTTGACACCTCCCACATCCCTCCTACATACCATAACAAAATTTTGATATTTTATGTCAACAACATGCTTTTTATCTTGACAGTTTATCTCATTACTTTGCAGTTTTATATGAAATCTGTGAAGTATGGCGAGAAAAAGTTCCCCGTTTTTATGAAGAAAGTTCCACATTTCATCTGGAAATGTTGACATTTTATCCAAGAATCTCTACATTTAGCCTAATCTCGAAAATTTGATATTCAGGCCTAAATTCCAACGCTGTAATTCGCAATTTTGACGTTTCACGTCTAAATTTGACGTGTTATCTCGAATATCTTTTGGTTTTGTTTTATAGATTTAGGTTGCCAGCTGTATTGGAACGATTTCACCAATAGTCTAAAATGAAACGAAGACGAACAGATTTTGTGAGATAATTCGCAAGTTCTAATCAGCAGTGTAGGAGGGGAGAAGAGTTTGGCAGGCGATCCCCGCCCCTCGACACGTGACCTGAGAACGTAAATCAACCACTAGTCACTAGCACTGTTTCAAGCGCAAAAGAAAATTTAGGCCGAAAATGCCTCCCACATCGCTGGAAATGGCACTTCCCAGGCCTTGTCAGTTGCATCTAAGCATTTTCTATTTTGAAATTACTAGCGATATCATAAAAAACTACCAAAAATATGCTTTAAAAAAAAACTATGCCACCAAATATTGGGGGAATATTAGATACTATATCCCCCCACCTAAAATATTTGGGGGGGGGGAATTGTCCCCCCCGTTCCCCCCATGATCGCCGCCCATGAGTATAAGGACATTATGTTACGAAGCTCTTGTACTTTTTGTACTTCGTTCGTCTTTATAAGATCAATGTTAAAGTCCCCTGCAAGAAAGACACCCTTGTTTTCAGTATTCAGTGCTTCTAAGCAGTTACCCATGCACTCAACGAAGTGATTAACTTGTTGTTCGGGTGGTCGGTATATGACTCCTACTATTGTATTTCTGACTTTAACATTATTTAGCTCAATAAAAAGTGACTCAGCGCTATCACTCATTAATTGAGTAAGATCGGTTCTTATCTTTACATCTAGCTTCTTTTGTGAAAATGGCAACACCACCTCCTCTTTTATTATTTCTATTTTTATGAAAGAGTTTGTAGCCGTCTATTTGGAGGGTGTCAATAGGAGAAAAATCATGCAGCCAGGTTTCTGTAATGCATATAAAAGTGAATTTAAAATTGTTAATAGAATGCATAAAATTTACAAAAGGGTCAAAGTTCTTCGTAAGACTTATGACGAATTGTGGTATTTATGTCAGGGCACTGAATATTGGTATTAAAACTAGAATCATTATAGTAATTACACGGAAAATTACTTAATTCGTCTCCCTGGTCGTTAGTTACTGTTTCAGTGAAGATGAAAGATGTTTAATTCTACAGTGTTCAGCACCATATTAGATTAAGGTGTAACAGACAATTTTTGGACGATATAAATACATTATAAGCATAACATTGCCATTGGTTTACATGGTCTAATCTTAGTTTCTTCTTAAAGGTATATAGATAGGTTAAAGAAAGGAGAAATGGAAAGGTTAGTTTACATAAATTCATTGAAGAAAATGTGAGCATAAATTTTTGAAAAGGTATTTGTCAGTCTATCAGAAGACTATTCGAACAGTTAACTTACAGATTTTTAAGGTCTCTTTCATTTTTAATATTAATTTTTGTTTCTTGTCCATCAGATGACGTTATGAGTGCGATGATTCGGCCATCAATAGTCCAACAATTTTTTACTTTATTGTGTTCTTTGGTCCTCTTTAGAAGCGTCAAATTTTCTTGCGTTAGGTCGTCTGAGATTACGATGCCAGTGGATTTTAGGCGTCTTCTTGCTCGCATTACCTGGGATTTCATTTGGTAGGATGTGAATTTGACAAGAATTGCTCTCTTTGCCCCGGGTCTTTGGCGTCCTACTCGGTGAGATCTGTCTATGTCTGGATCGGTAATGGTGACAGTTAGCTTTTCTGCTGCCATTTTCTTTACAATTTGATTTGTGTCTTCACCTTTAACTTCGTTGATTCCGGTGATTCGTACGCTGTTTCTTCGGGTGTATTGTTCAAGATTGTTGAGTGCAGCATGTTGTGATAGTTGGGCTTTTTCTAAGTTGTTGAATTTTTCTTCCAGTTTCTTGTAGTCGCTTGTTATATGGTTTAGTTCATTTTCGACTGAAAATAGTCTTCCTTCATACTGATCTATTTGCTCTACGAGGCTGCTAAATTTGCTTTCAATAGCTTTGGTCACACACAATTGTATTAGAGCCTTAAACTCATCGCTCTCGAAGAGATCAGCTGTAACCATAAACGCGACTTCGGCTATTGACTGCTTGCTTTGTCTTGTAGCTGCCCAGGCGCGGATCCAGGGGGGGGGGTCCAGGCGGTCCGGACCCCTCCCGCTCTTGGCCCCCCCCCAAAAAAAAGAGAAAAAAAAGAGAAAAAAAAAGAGAGAAAAAAAGAGAGAGAGAGAAAAAAATAATTAAATTAAACGCCAATTTTAAACATGTAGGACGTCAGAAGGGCGGTTATCCTTACAAATCAGCCAGGTGTGTCTTTTCCGTCAAATGAACTATAGTGTGCACGCGTGCTACACGTGCCAAAAATGCCTAAAAATCTCAATTTTCAGACCATCTCAACTCATCTGATATGTATTACCATATTTCATAGATTGTTTTTTTCTCATCAATTGAGAAATTGCAGACATGAGATCCATATTTTCAGGCTAGGTACATGCAACTTAGAATACTCGGGAAGTGCCGTTTCCGGCCATCTGTGGGGTTTGTAAAGCCAAAAATTTTCTGGTACGCTCCGCGCCAACCGATGGTGGCGCTCCGCTTAGATAGTCTTACGTTCAGGCGCGGCTGGACCAGTCAGACCCCCCCCCTGTCACAAATCCTGCATCCGCCCCTGGCTGCCGCAGGTCCTTTGCTGTTGTTTCCTTTGTTGTCTCCAGCCATTGTTGGGCAAAAGAATTCAGTAGATCCAAGTATTTGACAAAATGTTAAATTTTGTCTCGGAGGTAAGCGAAGCTTAGGCTTCTTGCTGAGTGTAGATCACTTCGGAAGGATATTTGTGTCACAGGAGTGCCTCAACACGAAACAGAAGTATCAACACCTTCGAAATATTGAATGATCTTTTCTCTACTATGGTCAGTTGTTATAGACATTTCGCTACACGCGTTTTGAGAAGAACAAAAAAACCATAATGTTACATGTATCTTAAATTTTAAAACCCATCTTGGTACATTTCCCCCCCCCCCCCTTCTTTGACAAATGTGTTAAGTTATTCGACAACTTACATTCACATCATCATAGAGTTAATCTGTTGGTGTTGAAATATTGTTGTTGTTAATTGTTGTGTTTCTTTATGCTTTAATCTTTGTTTTTGTTTTTTTAGTTTTTAATTTGTGAAAAACGCTGTGACGTTTTTATCGGAAACTGAAAGTCGTCAAATCACTTTGATATTTTATATAACAAAACAACTCCTCTAATGCAAAGTTGTCTTTTTTCATCAGGTTGGTTCTTCCTAGTTTATTTGATTAATCGGTTATACCATTACTGCCTTCATATGCTAATGAATACCGTCAATCTTGATTCCATAAGTCAAGGAGCTTATTAGAGTTTAAAAATTTAAATGCCTTCGCGAAGTATATACCAACTATGTGTATCTGTGATAGATGTGAAAACTGCCACTATTATTTTAGCACAAACATAATCAATTTTCAAACAATAAACACATTTATATCATATGAAATCTTTGTAACAACCTACATTTAATCATTCGTACATTTGTTTCTTCACGATAAAAATACAGAGAAGTTAACTAAGTGACAAAGCATATCAACAACAGGGAAAATTGTGAAAGGAAGAACTCCAAATATCAAAAGGGCTTGTCTAGTAGAGCGCTCCAATAAGTCAATAGAGATAACAA
>KN882462.1:203974-214512 GCA_000934455.1 Apostichopus parvimensis | reverse complement strand
AAAGAATCTACCAGAGAGATTTGCCATCTTGTTTCAATTCATTCTCCTAGTCCTACGTTGCTTTGTAGAGCTAAAAAACAATTCCGATGTGTATTTCGAGTAGACTGTGTTCTGGCCCTATATGCACCTAGACCAAGATATTTGTGTACTATAAGTATAGTAGTGAAGTTAATTACGGCCGTGTACGTACGAGCGGGGAGTTGTTACACACAACTCACTACACTAGTACGTACGAGCGTTACGACTCGGCAAGCTAGCTAGCGCTGTATATGATGAACAGTGTACTCGGCTACATACAGTACTGTAGATCAGTGTATATATAGATTGTACATACTGCGTGTATACTACTGTATCATGTAGATCAGTATCAGTCTACATTGTTTACACTACTGGGTGTCGGGTTTCACTTTCAGTGTGTTGCCATAGGGATGATTTGCACACGGCATTTAGGTATCATCAAGCGATGCTTCTCTCGGATTCATTGTACAAGCTTTACCGTAGGTACTTTTACCCATTTTCTCTGACAATGGTTAACCTTCGAGCGGATGTACACTATACTCTAATTGTGGTGCGGTACCTTTAGCGCTTGGCCGCCATCTTTCATGATCGACCACAAACTCCAAGAAAGAGGACAGCATTCATGATCGAATACGTCTTGAAGTCCGACTTGGAACATCTACGTTCACCAATTCACGATCTGAGGTGATTTGCGGTAATTTCCTCAAACAAAATTCACATGCCCCATTCCCTTCTCAAGGTTGTGCCTGTCGGTCCAGCTTGGGAAAAAGCTTCATTTCTACTTTTCTAAATCTACAGGCCTACCATTAGATTACCAGACCCTTGCTAGCTATTTCAACACTTCTCGATATTTCGGATCATTCACGTTGTCCAAATGTTGACAATATTAACATGCTAACCGTTCAGAGGACCCAGGGAGTTTAGGGTCCAAGAACCCCTGCCCTCCTGACCAGGTCTTCCCCCCCCCCTCTCCCCCATCCATACACACATTCATCTGAAAAATCTGACAAAAGTTAGCTGCAAATAACATTTCCCAGGATGACTTATGTATCGCTATTTTTCGGGCAGTTACTTTCGTTTCCCTAATTGTCCGAGTCAGACCAATCCTCCGAATAGTCCTGGATCTGGCACTGCTAACAATTGGAGGTGATAATGGCGGACATTAAGGTTAACTATTAACTGGCCCTCCCATCCATCAGCCAACGAGGCTTAAAGAAAGAAAACAGAAATATTAATTAGCTTCTATACCGTTCCTTTTGTCTCTGAATTATCAAATATCCTGCTCGCTACGAAACAGAACAAGACAAAATATTAGTCCTCAAAATAAAAAAAAACACAACAACACACAGCCTGTCATTCTTGTCTGCGATGATTAATTCTCTTTATAAATTATTGCAATTTCTTTTGTATTCAATAAAAGATATCATTTTAATGGTAGGAATTATAAAACGTCATATTTCTACATAATAGTAATAATGTAAAGTGTCATAATAAGTGATTTACTCCACCTTGAGAAGGGAGGGGATTTTTATTTCCGATAGTTAATGACAGGATCCCAAACAAAGGCATATAGGGGAAATTCACCATATGGGCAGCATTTGTGGGAGAAGATGAAATGTAACAGCTATTACCCGAACAAATGCCTAGATTCATACTGTCTATAATAAGTATGGAATACACGTAAGCGTACAAGATTTACAAAACTGGCAAAGTTTCATCTCAAGGCCCCTCTTCCCATATGTTGTTCATTTGGCACAGGCGCGTAGCCAAGGGGGGGGGGGAAGGGGGCAGCCTCCCCCCCTTGAGCTTTTTTTTTTAATTTTTTTTTTTTTAAATGTTTTTAAAATGTTTTTTTAATGTTTTTATGATATCGCTAGTAATTTCAAAAGAGAAAATGCTAAGATGCAACTTACAAGGCCTGGGAAGTGCCATTTCCAGCGATCTGGGCAGCCAAAATTTTCTTGTACGCTTCGCGCCAACCATGGTGGCGCTACGCTTAGATAGTATGCAATGCCATATCTACGGCTCTGAAAATTTTTCTACATTTTCGCCCCCCCCCCCCCTTGGCAAATTCCTGGCTACGCGCCTGATTTGGCATGAATAAAGCGTTTGTGTAGGGTTGCAAATCATACAAAACGTCTGTATAAATTCCTGCATTTCAATTCTACTTAATGTGCATTTGTCCCAAATAAGGCATCTGCAGTGCTACTAATGTGCTTCTCCATCATAAGCAAAATGTAAACAACAATTTTGATATATACATATATAATTTTTTGGCTTGCCATTTCAGCGCCGCATACACGAAAAGTCAGATTATGCCGTAATTTACTTTCTTTTCTTTCAACAGGTTCTAAGTTCAAAAAAAATAAATTGCTCTGTTATTGTTAACCTAATTTCCCTATCTTTTTTAACGTAAGTTTCTTTTCTTATCTGAATTTTACTCGTGCTACTTAATTTGAATTAAGCTGTCTTTAATTTTACTTCATAAGGCAAGTTAATTTGTAAGTATTTTAAAATGTTGATATATATCACAGATCCTCACCCCTGAGCATATAAGTAATCAAATATATATATATAAATGGCATCAATTTTTTTTCTTTATACAACTCTAAACTATCTTGATTATATTAATTAGTCTAATACGATAATTAAAGCCATGAGCATATGAAGGCTATATAGACAAGAATGTAAAATGTAAAATCCTGTAAATATTTTTCTCTGGTTATTAAGTGATATCAAAGTTTTAATTGGACTTCATACAGAGAATAGACAGTCCTAAGCACACACAGCCAAAACCAAAACCATACCATGGCTGTGATAGCTGCATTCAAAATACAGCCTTCAAAATATACAACACAAGTACACTAGAACCCATGGGCGGCGATCATGGGGGGGGGACGGGGGAAATGTCCCCCAAATATTTTAGGTGGGGGGATATAGTATATAATATCCCCCTAATATTTGTTGGCAGAGTATTTTGTTGTGGCTATAAATAGAAAATAATGCGTGAGATTATTTATCCAAATCATATTTGGCGGTGGCTAAAACATCATCCAACACATGCTACATGAGGTAAATGACTCTTCGTGGTCGTTCCTGTGACCGTATAGCATGTTGTCACTCATGATTATTATCATAATGTCTGTACATCTCTTGTGTATGAGTGTAAGTATATGTACAATCATATATATCATCACCATCGATATGGGTTCACTGGGTTTCCATTTGGTCTGTTTCCTACAAGATTTCTAACCGCAGGCGCGTAGCCAAGGGGGGGGGGGGCAAAGGGGGCGACCGCCCCCCCCCCTTGATCATATTTTTTTATGATATCGCTAGTAATTTCATATAAAATGCAATCTGATATAACCAGTAAACTCTTTGCAGATAGCCTGCAACATATACAACTTAGTACACTAGAACCTGCATAGACCCTATTGGTCCCTTTCTTAAACACAATCTGATATAACCAGTAAACTATTTACAGGCAGCCTGCAACATATACAACACAAGTACACTAGAATCTGCGTAGACCCTATTGGTGCCTTTCTTAAACACAATCTGATATAACCAGTAAACTATTTGCAGGCAGCCTGCAACATATACAACACAAGTACACTAGAACCTGCGTAGACCCTATTGGTGACTTTCTTAAACACAATCTGATATAACCAGTAAACTGCTTGCAGGCAGCCTGCAACATATACAACACAAGTACACTAGAATCTGCGTAGACCATATGGGTGCCTTTCTAAAACACAATCTGATATAACCAGTAAACTCTTTGCAGGCAGCCTGCAACATATACAAGTGAGTACACTAGAACCTGCATAGACCCTATTGGTGACTCTCTAAAACACAATCTGATATAACCAGTAAACAGTGCTTCGTAAAAGATCAAGTATCACGTGCACGGTAGGGTACTACTATGGCAACATATGCATATGGAATGCGAAAAGAGTTTGTCGATAGGTACGACTTTTGTACATTACTAAATTATATGATACAGTATATCAGATTAAGTTCAACAAAAAGTACTCAAGTTTTGACTTTCAGGAACATCTCACGAACCCCCTGGGATGGCCTCACGCACCCCCTGGGGGTTCATGCACCCCAGCTAGGGAACCCCTGGTTTAGTCAACAAAATCACGAGTTAGGGACAGAGCAGTGTGGAGTATTTCTCTCTTCAATATAAGCTTGACATTGTTTCGTCACCAAATAATCCTTTTGATAGAAGTACATGTCCATGTTGGCAAAAAGAGAATAAACTTATGCAAAGAAATCATACAAGAGATGACACTATTTCAATTCACCAGCATAAAATGGTACAAAAAAATTAATCTTTGACTTTTCAAGCAAATCTGACGATTTGTTGCTATTTTTGGCATATTTAATTATATGTAAGCTGTGACTTCCTTTCGTTTTTTGTAGTTCGCCTTTTAAAGTCTGCTTTCAGAACTCTACGATCGTCAGTCTTGACTCTGATATCTGCAAATCCAAACTTCTTTACAGTATGTGATGTTGAATGTGCTAATATCTCAATTGAACTGTGAAGAGTAAAAGAAAATGTAGGTACTTAATTTGTGCATGAAAACAAAAAAAACATTCATTGCAAATTTTGAAATAAGATGGAACTTGCTTTGATAAGCCATCACATCTTATATTAACCAACCACAAGCCACCGGATATGTTCGGACGTATAAACCATTCCTGGTCATCTAGAGAGACCCATTTGTTTCTCCTTACAACAGTAATATGAGCTGACCTCCAACGCAATAAAAAAAAACCTTGTCCATATGATAAAACACAAACAGGGATGGGATCTACAACAGGAAGAGAAACTATGAAAGAGCAAAATAAAACATCTTCCTAGATGGCTACAGTGATGTGCACAAAATTTGAGAGGTGTGGGGATGGGGGAGGGCGGATGGGGGAGGTGGTGCAAATCTAAATTCCCCCAACTGATTTAGGTAGGGACATAAACCTTTATCGAAGGGCCAGAGGAGGACGAAGGACTTTTATACAGGAGGGGTTGTGGTTCTAGGGTCATTGAAGCGGACTCACATGATGGGGCGGGGGTGATGGGGGGGGGAGAGCCTGAGAGGGTGCTATCCCTGAAAGTCAGAGGGTTAATACATCAACTGGTGCATTCTGTGGCATGATTCAGACTGGGTCTACAATTAGTTCTTAACACAAGGTTGTGCACTTGAAGTTTTGCATGAGGTTGTCGAGCACAAAAAATTGATAGGGTCACTGTTATCAATGTCAATGCATACAAAACTCTTCTTCTGTATTATTTTCAAAAATATATTTTATCATATTTCTAGCCTCTTGGTATTCTGCCTTTTGTATGAATATTTCCTTTTAGATTAAAAGTTCTATAACTGCTATGATTTATTGAGGGTGTCCAAACAATGTAATATTTCTACTCCTGTCTACGAGTTCACACATGAAAGAAATATGTTTTATTTTGTATATCTCATGTTACCCAAAAAGCAAATTTATCTTTATATCTGCAAGCAAAAGAAAAGCAAATAGAATTTTCTGCACTAGAAATTAAAACAGAAGAGGGGGGGGGGGGATGAAAGAAACCTCTTAAAGACAAAACCAAAATATTACCCTACTCTTTAAAATACCATAAATTAAATGTGGAATTTCAAGTCAAAAATTCTTACACAGAGAGGGTCAATTCGAAAGTTTCAAAAACGAAATGAGAAAAGTTACAAACTACATCTAGGAAAAAGAAAAGTAAAAAAAAAAAAACCATGATACCCTCCAAATACCCATAGAAAATGCTACCATATTAGACCCATGAGAGAGGAAAGAACATGGAGAAAACAACACAATATAATAGGAAGAGCTTGTTGAATAAAAAGAAATGTTCATGATAAATTGAATGAATAATCTACATATTTCGGGCAAATTGTCTATCACACTTTTGCGTACTACTATGGTGGTCTATTTGAGATGGTTTCTCAATATTATTATATAGCAAGATTAATAAATCAATCAACAAATGGAAGAGGACTGATTCTACACTGAAGATGGAAATGCCGGGGGAAAAGGATAACCAGCTATGTATGACCAATCACCAGAAAAAACAACCCATGCTCTAGAAACCGTGCTTCTCAATCTTAACTTTATTCACTGAACCCCAAATCCTCCCCTGGGCACAAAATAGGAATCATCAAGGACTTTCAGCCCAATCAATGGTTGGGAGCTGAGGGTATCTTTGCCCAAGTTGGCCAGGCACCTTCACATTTGTTCTAAAAGTCTTGACAGTGTCATTGAGAAATTAAACTCCTAATAGGGCACCCTTCCTCTTTCATGTCCCCAATATCACTGCTATCCCCTTTGTCCTCACAGACCCACCCCTCTCCCTCCCCCCAAAAAAAAAAATTGTCACCATCCCTTCCAGCAAATATATTGGTCTGAGGTCAGGGATGTCAGGGCATCCCTGACCTCATTTTAAGAAAAGAAGGCTCTAAATTAGTCAGTGATATATAAAGTTTGAGAGATGAAAGCAGTTGCATGCTTGTTTTTTTTAAATATTAATTCACATATATGTATATATCCTATGGTGAACAATTTAGAACTGGAGATCATTTCTATTGATATCGCCAATTGAATACAAACAAAAAAACCTTGCTTAAAATTATATGCCCAGCAAGGGGTTACATTTGTTTTGAGCTAGTTTTTAAGCTGCAGCAACCAACAAATTTAAATAATGAAATCATATATAGTTTTAAAAGTAAAGTCCCAGGGGCATATGTTTTAGAATGTTACAATATCTGGTAAACCTTTCGGCATTCCATATAATAAAATGATATAATTCTTACATGAGAATATATAGCTACACATGATGGAGGAGGAGGGTGATAAGATGAAAGTCTCCTCGTCAGAAGTAGTCGTGGCCGGTAGGGGTATGGTACACATGATTGCTGGTATCCGGTGCACCCACTGTTACCCCGGTCCGCCTTGGGGTAGGGTTGTTGGATCCGTTGTATACGTAACGGTAGGCGTAGAAGTCGCCCTCATTTCCAGTTGGCGCTGGACGGTTTCTCGTCAAGACTACGAGGATGTTGTTTTAAATAAGGAGGATGGGAGGAACAAAGAAGCAGGAGTTACGACATGAAAACAGAAAAACCGGGGTTCGAGGAGCCCAAAGACTAAGCTGGTTGAAAAGTAACAATGTAGTACAAATGAGGGCAATATATATGTATGAAGTAAAAGGGAAAAGAATAACCCCAAAATAAGTGAAAAAAAGTGAAATAATGAAAAACCCCAAAAGAAACAAGAGGGCCACAAAAGGCTAAAATGAAAATATAAATGTCTTATGATTGAGTTATGGTCTGCCACCCTCAGTTAGTATTATCTAAAATTGCCTTATGAATCGAGTTACGGTCTGCCGCCCTCAGTTAGCATTATCTCTGCTGGAACTCTGCAGTCTTAGCAAAAAGCCAACATTCCATTGTAGGTTTAATGCACACATTTATTTGGTTGGGTAGCTGGCTTTGGTTCTTGTTGACATAAACAAGTCTTTAAATACTTAGAAAGACCATGCAGTTAAAGGGAGTGAAGACTCGCCACAAAGAAACGTCTGATGCTGGTAATCTGACCTAGTTTCGAATGAGGTGTAACAAAAGTGTTAGACACCACCATCGATCCCAGAAAATACACACACAGCTTGCTATCGTTGGTAATTAGACACTAGTGTACAGCCTATACATGCAGCTACAGTCAATACCCACAACACAGTGTACATAGCAGCAATGGGCATCTCAGGTCCAGATAAAAGATAACACGTTTCATTACTGTCTGTATTTTGTAGCTACAAGCAACGGAAAGTTAACTTTTGCAGAGGGTGGCACGCGGTTTGGGGCGAGTCTTCAATGCCTATAAAGTTCATATATACCTGTCAAGGTTTAACCAGTAGTATATAAAGAGAAATGATGATGAGCACAACATGCGGTCGAATTTCACAAATGCCTAGTTTTATATGCTAATTACATTTCACTGAGACCTATAGTTAAACGATTGTGGCACGTGCATGGGCTGACCGGGTTAAAGAGCTAAAATAATAGGAAGATCACAAAACATTAACCAAAGTTAGTATTTATAGACTGATTCATAATGTTATAGACTTCCACTGACATATGGTTACCATGACACCCCCTCCATCCAACCTCCCCAACCATGTACCCACAGATACTAGAAGGTGGTAGGTCAAGAAAACAATTAATAGCTTTCAAGCAAATTATACATTTTAGGAGTAGGTTGTGGCCCTGGTCCACTAGGAGAAATTAACAGAGCTGTTTGCCTTCTTTTCAATATTCCTGGAACTAATGTTTCAAACCTAAATGTTATTCTCACATTGATGGATTATTTATACCAAAACAGAAATGGAAAAGGAAGAAATGTTATTCCTAATTGGGGGAGGTGGTGTGGGCAAATTTTCTGGTTGTTTCATTTCATTCTTTTATAACCCTCATCAATGACAGACCATACTGTGCGGTAACCTAGCTGTTTTTCAGACAATGACTGGTTGTACTGAATGAGTATAAGCACGTTCATATGATTATTACCTAGGAAGCTCTTGTTGCTAGGGAACGTACGTGTGGGTTCCAGTTGATGAGATCTAGTGTAAACACGTACATTATATTAGGCTGAAAGGTTCACATATATTCCGAGGATGATTTGGCATGCAACAGTGGTATATTCTTTTGCCATTAAATCTATTACGTATCTTTTTATTTAAAACGTATATGTTGTAACTATTGTTAAGCGCCACAAGAATTATTTCATAGTTTGTTTTGGCGCTATATATCAATTATGTATTATTATTAGTATTACTGAAAGAACGCAATGAAATAAGCAAGCTTGCAGGATCTTTTAATTAGCAATAAGGGTGACCAGAAAAAAATGAGAATCAAATAAAGATTGATATAAAAAATAAAGTAAAATACTATGAAATGGAGAAGTTGTCACCTGCTCTAAATTGCTGTAGATTCCAAAATGAAAGCATTAAAAGAATATGGGAAGAAAAAATATTCCTCAACAATAATAATGAAAAATGCAAAATTTTTATTGCTACATGATTCACCATACATGTTAAAGCAAAAACATGAAGCTAAAATTTGTGAAATAACAGTTTCAGATACTAAAACTTAAAGATCTGCAAATATCATTACTCTCTAAATAATCAAAGTAGTTTATATATCCAGTAAGAGAATGGTTAAGGGATGTCTGCAGGCAGAATCAAGTTCTTAAAAAGTTAAAGTACAACCCAATAAACATTAGCTATCACTACACAACATTCATTTTTATATTTTGTACATATTAACAAACAAGTTTATACAGAAAGTGCTGGTTGTATATCTACAACAACAAGTTTTTTAGAAATGACCATTACACAGCTGAGACTAATCAATTAAAGTGACTGGATTATATAGTCTAATACACAGGTCAGGAGGTCAGTCGGTTACTCAGATGCGACACAAATTCAATGACACATCAAGACAAAACTTCTGCCTTTAAAGACATCCTTTAACAAAACAATATGTTAATAGTATGAGCTAGGCAGGGGACTGGGGGAGGGGGGGTAGGGTCTAACCAGATTTGATTCATTAATGTTCTTCTGATATTTGTAATTTCCCCTAAAACATCTAGTTATGTTATGGATACTAAAATGTAACCTGTGTTGAGTTAATTGTACATAACTAAATCAGCAACAGTAAACCTGACAAACTTCATTATAACAAGGTATTGTGGTTTCTGACTGGCAACCCCCATGCCCTCTCCCCAGCCCCCCCCCCCCCCCCCAAGTGAAGATACAATTATTTAGAGATCACAGCCAACAAAAGGATGGCTAGCCCAGTTGGCCACAAAAACACCTTGTAAACTTAAGATAAGTGGTTCAACTCTCATTCTGGTCAGATGTTTCTTTTGTCATTAAAATCAATCGTACAATGATTTATTAAAATTAAGTTTTTGTCAACAGGCAGTCATCCAGCCAACAATTTGAACTGAAACAAAGAGAGCAGTGCATTTTTGTGTCTAAATGAAGCAGAAATTATGAGGTGAAAAAAAGAAAGAAAAAACACCTGACATAAAATGTAAAATGTAAAATCTGGGAAATTGCATGATGAAATGAAAGCTACTTGGAAATAAAGTAATATATATGTCAAAATTAAAGGCTTTTCTTCAGAGAAAATTTGTGCATCTGTTGGAAAGTTGGGAAATTCTAAAAAGATGTGGGTTTCTTTGCATGTGTAGCGGTTATGAGATTGTTGGTTCTATCAAGGAGTTTCTACAAGGTGCTCCTTGGTTCTACAGCATAATGTCCACTGTTAATTGTGCTAGGACAGCAGACTACAGTATGAAACACTAACTCTGCTTGGTTATTTTAAAGCTTACAAAAACTTGATGCAATCTATGGGGAGGTTGAAATGAGGAGAACAATGGAAATATAACTTTGCTTGTTACTTAGGCTCAAAAGCTAACAGAAACTGGATCCCATTCAC
>KN882462.1:184010-201704 GCA_000934455.1 Apostichopus parvimensis | reverse complement strand
AAGAAAAATTGTGATGAATCTGTATGACCAGAGGAAATTCAGGATCATTGCCATTGTTTACTTTCACCAGTAGCAAATGACTGTGGCTGGTTTGGGTAATTTTTGAACTTGCATCTTTCAAAATTTTGGTTTGATTTTAGATTGCAAGAGTAGCAGAAGGGATCTTTTTTACATGATGAAAGCAAAATGATTTAAATCCAATGCTATAAATTATCTTAGTTTGGCTGTGCTAAGTAACCAAAGGAACAGCTTTGTAATCCACAAATGATGATGGAATAATTAAGTTATGCTTCAAATCGGGTTGGCGTATCAGTGAGGTAATATTTGCTAGCAATGGAACTGCCATGGTTGTACTAACCTTTGTTATAGATTTATATGCAAATCGACAAGAAAAATTACATTTTGGTGTATATTTACTTCACTATTGCTTATGTAAATGTTCTCTTCAAGGTCCTCTTAATTCTTTGACTTCATGCCACTTACGGGGCTGGTTTACAGGTATAAATTGATGATCAACTTCATACATCGGGAGAAAAGCGAGCTGTCTACCTTCAGAAATGTCAGTTTGCTTTTAAATACATTGGTTGGTAGAATTAGGAGGGGAGTAGAAAAAAAGGGTAGCTGCCCATAATAGATGAGAGAACATGATCATTTTATAAATATTGCTTTCTTAGTTGCAAGATGATTACTGTAGGCCTACTTATCTGCTGATGTGAAATTCATTGCAGATCTTGTCTAGTAAGTAAACTTGTTTCACTTTTCTCCTTAATTCCTTTAGTCATATTCCTTTCATCGTAAGAACGATCCCCATTGGGGAAGAAGTCTTCAAAACTTGACGAGATAGTTACCATGTACAGAGCAGCCAGGGCTCCGAGAACCCAGCCCGCGATGACGTCAACCCAGTGGGCTTCATGGTAGACCACTCTCTCCAGACCTACCATGTATGGGATGGAAAATACGACCAGGCAAAATAGAGGGCGCACTAATCTTACAGTCTTCAATGGTTGTAACATCGTGGTCAAGTACAGCTGGAGGAATGGTAAAAGAGTGTATGGAGAAAAAGAAACAGAACATAGATATTGGGCATGATGTGATTCTACAAACTAGCATAAAAGGTCAGCGAGGGTCAGCATTTGGAGAAATGGACATATATATATAACTTGTATCAAATGAAACCGTGGTGTACGGCACTATTATGACTTTGTGATCGTGAGGTATTGTAATAGGGGAAAAAAATAATATCACATAGCATCAAACAGGTTACATGTACATGTGATATCTTCCTTAGAATTCTTACAAGTTGTTATCAAATATGATTTCAGGAAATTTTAATCCGTGCATGTTTAATAACACTTCTGAGACTTTACTGTTTGTACATCATGTGTACGTACTCAAAAATACAGAAATGTTTGATTTTTTACTTTATACTTTTACCCAACAGGGGTACCGAATTCAAGGTCAGCAACCCGGCCGTGCAAGACATTGTCAACAGCGCTTACTTTTTCAAATTGTCTATTTCTTTACGTATATATGTTATATGAATAAAAGAATTGGAGCCTGTCTGACCCTCTATAACTTCATCCTGCACCTTCACAGAATGTGTTCTATCTTTCACTTACTTACCCATCAATGCAGTGTGTTTTGATGTTTACTTGCCACTACATACCCAGGGATGTACCCACGCTGGGCAGCACTGGGCGGCCCCGCCCAGCACTGCCTTTAAAATCCCGCCAAGCACTATTTTCATCTAAAATCCTGACATTCCTAACAATATATTTCACACAAAAAATTTTAAAATGTAAATTGTTAGCAAAACTAGTGTATGTGCTTAAAAAGCTACACAAGTGCCAGCATTTGGCATCTGAGCACCTTCAAAATCGAAAAATTTCTCAAAGGGGAGGAGGACACCTCCTCCCCCTTACACCCTCCCCCAGGACGGCGATCAGTATACCCGGATCTCAGGAAATCCTGGGCACATCCCTGCATACCGAGTATTTCATGTTACACTAACCCTTATACAGATGCAGTGTCTGCACTGACATTTTACCCATACCTAATATAAAATGTATGCTAAAGGTTTCACTTACCCCTATATACAATGATGAATACATGGAGAGAGCTGCATGCGTACTGGGTAATGACTCCCTGCAATGATCAAATTTAAACATTTTCAACGACGGTAAATTTTACTGTTAAATTACGATCATGGCAGTTGGTATTTTGACATAACATACCAAATCGTTCGCTGATGCAGAAGAAATTCTTCTATGTTAACATAGAGGCTTACTTAACACATCATCATAGGACAAGAGTAAATTAATCCAAAATGCAAGTCTGTGGGTAGTACCATTTAAATTTGCAAACAAAAATGTAAGAAAAGCACTACAAATTCTGTGGAAGCTAAATTGCTTGAAGTTGAAGTTTCTACGGAAATTTGATAATATGCCTTTAATTGTAGATCTGGTATGCAAAAATAATAGATTTGAAACTATGTTTGTATGACTTAGTCAAAATTCAAGTCTTGAAGATTTAAATGTTTTTACCACTCGATTTAAATAGTTCAGAATGAAAAGAAAAACACCTGTTCCTTCAAAGCAATGCTTAAGCATCTGTAATGATTAACAAAAAACATTTCTGCTAATTAATTAAGAAAGAATACTGCATTTAGCTATCAATTATCATAAAAATTTGAATATAGATTAATACTTGGCAGTTTATTTAATATTTATTAATATTGCAACATATTCTGGGATGCACACGAAAGCTTTGACTTTTTCTCACAGATTATATTATGAGATAAAATTGGATGAATCCAATAACATTTTTAATGTCAATAGATGTTTACAATAGTCACTTTCTTGTCATGGTTAAGATAGATATTTTCTTTATTTAAGTATAATTTCCCTTAAAAATTTATCAATAAATTTAGAGATAAACTCTTTCAGAATTTGGTAGTCAGGAACCAATTTAACCTCAAACTTACACCCGATCAGCAAAATTCAATACAATTTTATCTTTTCAGATGATAGTTGAGGGAATGGTTTCCTAGTAACATTTTGCTAATGTTGCTGTTGAGATTTTTAGTTTATGACTTTCTTTGCATTGAGATACTGAAATAAACTATCATACCGTTGACGAGAAAACTCGTTTAAAATACTGCAGGTTTGATTAAAAAAATTTAACATGTGATAACAATAAGAAAAATATTCCGTTTGATTCTGGTTTCCATCTCTATATTTTTTATTAGTATTATATTTGTTTTGACATGTATACATCCAGTTTTACAGGCTATGAGTATATATGACTACAAGTATAATATATTGGCTACTCTTTAAACTGCAAAGGTCAAGTTTGTCAGCAAAGAGCTAGAATCATGAGTGTTGTCCAATCCTTTATCAGTACGTCCAACCTAATTTCAGCTGCATTTCAGAAAACACCTAGGGGGCCATATGCCCCTATACTTTTTAAAGCAATAATTTTTACATGGGGTGGGTGAAACAAGAGGGCTGGCACTTTCTATGAGACTGAACATTGATTTTACTTCTGCCCCCCCCCCCCCGCACCCTCCACATCTCCCCAATCTCAAATCTGTCTGGATGCTCAATGTAGAGTACAGCACCTCACTCTAATAATAAATCAGATCACAATTTAAGCAGATGATTCTAGAAAGCTTTCAGAGACCTGACTTTAAACTGATCCTCCTTATATCCATATTTTCAGAACATTTCTTGTAATCTTAGATTCTGCGTATCGTCCCTGTGAGTGTATATTCTAAGGAAAAATCTAGCTAGAATACCAACGTTAGAATCTGACTCATTTACCTGATGCCATCTACCTCACAGGTCAACTGTACCAGGGAATGAGGGTCTGTACAGGTAACAGGACCATCACAGGTGTCAAAGTAGTGAGGCTTAGGTCGGCCTAGAACCAACTGGCCAAACCGGACGAGGATTAACAAGATGAAAGCACCCAAAGAAAACAGTCCTGTAAGACACAAAAGAAATGAGTTCAGCAAACTTGTAACATATACATTAGTAGTGGGGAGACAGGTAAGGGAGGGGTACTGACTGGGTCCTATGTGAACCCCATGACCAGACATGCTGGTTATCATTCAGTGGTGCACATCAACGTGAACCCCATGACCAGACATGCTGGTTATCGTTAAGTGGTGCACATCAAAGTGAGCCACCAGACATGTTGGTTATTGTTAAGTAGTCACATCAACGTGAGCCACCAGACATGTATGGTTATTGTTAAGTGGTGCACATCAACGTGAACCCCATGACCAGACATGCTGGTTATCATTCAGTGGTGCACATCAACGTGAACCCCATGACCAGACATGCTGTATCAATAAGTGGTGCACATCAAAGTGAACCCCATTACCAGACATGCATGGTTATTGTTAAGTGGTGCACATCAACGTGAACCCCATGACCAGACACGCTGGTTATCATTTAGTGGTGCACATCAAAAGGAACCCCATGACCAGACATGCTGGTTATCATTAAGTGGTGCACATTAACAGAACCCCATGACCAGACACGCTGGTTATCGTTCAGTGGTGCACATCCACGTGAACCCCATGACCAGACATGCTGGTTATCGTTCAGTGGTGCACATCAACGTGAACCCCATGACCAGACATGCTGGTTATCGTTAAGTGGTGCACATCAACGTGAAACCCATGACCAGACATGCTGGTTATCGTTCAGTGGTGCACATCAACGTGTTATAACCCCATGACCAGACACGCTGGTTATCATTAAGTGGTGCACATCAACGTGAACCCCATGACCAGACAGGCTGGTTATCATTAAGTGGTGCACATCAACGTGAACCCCATGACCAGACACGCTGGTTAACGTTCAGTGGTGCACATCAACGTGAACCCCATGACCAGACACGCTGGTTATCGTTCAGTGGTGCACATCAACGTGAACCCCATGACCAGACACGCTGGTTATCGTTAAGTGGTGCACATCAACGTGAAACCCATGACCAGACATGCTGGTTATCGTTCAGTGGTGCACATCAACGTGTTATAACCCCATGACCAGACACGCTGGTTATCGTTAAGTGGTGCACATCAACGTGAAACCCATGACCAGACATGCTGGTTATCGTTCAGTGGTGCACATCAACGTGAACCCCATGACCAGACACGCTGGTTATCATTAAGTGGTGCACATCAACGTGAACCCCATGACCAGACATGCTGGTTATCGTTCAGTGGTGCACATCAACGTGAACCCCATGACCAGACACGCTGGTTATCGTTCAGTGGTGCACATCAACGTGAACCCCATGACCAGACACGCTGGTTATCGTTTAGTGGTGCACATCAACGTGAAACCCATGACCAGACATGCTGGTTATCATTCGCGGTTCAGACATATGCATGTTATAATATAAAATGACAGTTGATTGGTCAGAGTTTTACTGCAGGTATACAAACAGGGTTGTATTAATGAAGCTTCCAGTTACACACTGCCGAAGTTGGTGGCGTTACAATATCTGTGGGGAGGCTGCATATATACATATGACGAGAAATAGTTATTAACACACAGTTCTGTGAACATCTGTAAGAGAGCCATTTTTAGTACTAAGAAGTTTGTAATGTCAAAGTTCAATGACTGAAACACAAAACATGCTACAAACACGCTATTTTTTGCTTGATTTCTGATAGAGGAATATACAATACATGCAGTTTGGGACATATGTGCTTGTATAATTGTAAGCTGTCTTTATTGTAACTAATTGAACACTACCAGTCACCTTAATATGATGCTAAACAAACACTGACACATTAACAAAACCATCATCTTCAAAATATTGGAGATACTGTGAAGAAACTGATATTTCACAATTAATTATTTTGTAAAGAAAAGAATTGAAAAAAACATGGCAACGTAGAAACGTGACTGCATATATTTTTATCCTCGTTGTGGAGAGACCTTGTCCATTAGCGTAGTGTTCAAATTATAATACCCTATGTACACATGTCACTGAACTTTCTAACATATATACTAGATGCCAATTCTGGTCACTTCAATGTATGATTCATTCTATCCATGCATCAAACCCGATAACAGTTTGTCATCGATCAGGGGCGTTACCCCGAATCTCAATACCAATACACTGTACATGTACATGTATATCATATGAATATGAATATATATATGAATATGACCTCCCATTTAGTCTCTGGCATTACCAACGTTTAAAACATTTTGCTATAACCGCTGCTGATGTGTTCGCAATAACGATTCTCTGAAATGTATTGATTATTGCCCCAATGCTGTTAAAGTACACGGGTACGTCATACAATGTATAAGTAAACTCTACAGAGCTATGGAGAGCTTCAATTAGTATCTTGTGGCTGGCTATTAATGGTAAACAGTGTTGTAGCTAGTACAGTCCTATCAGAACTTTTGTGGGATATTTTTTTCTCTCTCTCTCAGGAAGGGACATATTGCATGAACAAAAGCAAAGATGGCAATAGCTGTTTGATTTCGACCATAAACATTCCTTTTTAACTAATATAAAAACTGTTGTTTGAGGTGTTGGGAGAAACTTATACAACTCACAGGCTTTGCTGTAGAATGGCAAATTGAACCTTTAAGAAGGCGCTGTTTATGCATAGTTTACGATGCTTGCATGAAATGACTTCCTGTAAACTTGCAGTAAATACTTCATACATAGTATCAGTAGACTATAAATGCCATACAGGAAACTTTATTCTTGCATAGCTTGCACACAAAACGATTGATACTCTAAACGTGGCACATTGTCAAGTCCAAACTAAAGGGTAATAAAACAAATACATGATCAGATGAAATTTGTGGGACACAAAATTTTCTGTATTGGAATTACAGGTTAAATGATTCCATTGAAGTACTGGATCCAGCTAACTGGAAACTTAGTCACCTCTCTGTAGTACTGAAGGGTAAGACGAAGAAAAAAAAGCAATACAAAATTAGCTATTCAATTTGTGGGACAAAAACTTTCTGCATTGGACTATAAAAACAGTGTAAAACCTGCAGCTTAATTATGAAGAGCAACCAATCAGTTTTATAACCATATATATTTCTCGACTGTGGTCTGTTACATCCAAATATATGTAAATATTACATGGTTTCGTAAGAATGGCACAAAGTTACCACCAGCCATAATTTAAAGTAAAAAGTATCAAAGGTAATTTTATCCTAATATTACCCTTTAACGGTTGGCAATCAGACCTCTTCTTTGTAAATGAATATTTGATTACTATGCTGCAGTCATCAAATTGTAATATTTATAAAATGAGAAATTTTTATACCCACAAAATTGCTGCACCTGGAACCCACCCCCCCCCCCAATTTTTTTAGTGAAATTGATTGTTGGTCACTAAATACACTATATATGAGAAAACTATTCTCTGATTGAAAAATTGGGGAAAAATATAGATTATTTTGTCCAAGACTGTATGCATCTTTTCCTCAATTAAGTGGAGAAGAGAGAATATTCATTGAGCTGTGAACTTTGGACTTTTTCTACTGGCACTGGACTTGCCTTAGCATCGGATAAGATCTCTCCCCTCGTCAGTTATCCAGCATCTCTGTAAACATTACAAAGTGTTATACTGGCTTCTAAAAGACAAATAACTTTTGATGACGGACGCAAATGCATGGAACTATTTTGTAGAAGTATCTGTGAGGAATGTTGCAAGGAGGCCTGTATATGCCAAATTGAATGGATCAATAGCAAAGTCTGTTTTTATGTCCACCATTAATAAGAAAATCGAAGGCTGAAAGTTGCTGCACTTGTTTTTTAAGCTATTGCTATCCTTAGGCATTTCCAGCTATGGTGCAGCTAGGTCAAATGGTGGGGTGGGGGGAGGGAGGGGGAGGAGGTAAGGCTTAGGTGACATTTTTTGGGAAGAGGGGGGGGGAGGAGGTAAGTGGGGAAAGAGAAGCGATACTAAAGAGATCATATGCAACAGGAAATAATTTAGTACTGAGATTTCTCATAATTTATCATTCATGAGCATAAATAAAAGCCTGCTATACATGTATAACACTTGTGTAGCAATTTAGTTCTATCCTAGTTTATTATATAGTCATATGCTATACCGGTTAAATTAAACCGCCTGCTCACACTTCTTGCTTTCCCTCTCATTTTTTTTTGGGGGGGGGAGGGCTCCATCACTAATCAACATTAAAATCACAATATTTGTCTATATAGTCTACTATGCTAATTGAGGACATAGCATATATATAACAATTTATTCCATTCTTTCATGATATTCAAATTTAATGACGCCATACATCAGACATGACGAGAGGCAGATGCATCTCTTGCTTTCAAATGTCGCAGCTAGAGACAATTTGTTGGCTGCCAAAGAAATTTTAAAAATTCCTTAAAAATAAGGGAAAAAAATAAAGAAGAATTACTTCAAGGCTGGAATTATGTGGTAATATATAAATCTATTATATATGAAAGTGCATGAAAGTTACTAAAACCTTGAAATCGTTGCTATGGCAATTAACATAACCTTGGTGACGTTCGATTTGGTGTAGTCATATTTCATCAGTGTGCCATAATAGAAAGGTATGACAATTTACTGTTTCAAATCACCTTGACTTAGAACGAATATTTATCTTAATAGCAAGCTGAGAAAAAATGAAGGCATAGATAGAAAACAATTTTTTCTTTTGCTGCTGTTTGACCTGGAGAGAGCAAACTAGACCTATATATACAATTGTTCTTCTTTTCATCCTTCCATTTACTCATTAACTGTCACACTGAAAAAAAAACAACTAAAGCCTCTTGACAATATTAAGAAAATGCCATTTATGGAAGCAAATTAAGTCCTTAATTCGAGCAAAATAGAAAAGAATCAAAATGTGTATGGAAAGGAAATGAAAAGTCTGCAAGGGAAGCCACACCAGAGCTCTCTACATCATACAAATTAATGTCCATGTTAATCAGGCCAAACTTTAATACTGAACTGTTATATAAAATCAAACCATGTACTGAAATAATCTAGAACACCTACTCTACTCTTTCATAATGGCACACTGTCATAGTGGCCCTTCATGTAAACCATCACCGATCCTTAGAAACACCGACCGCCCTGAAGCCATGTCCAACAACGATTCGGGAAGCCGCTGCCAATTGTCACGAGAGGTATTGCCCCCGAATATGCTAGAAATTCAAATAATGGTCACCAATGATCAAATTTCAACAAGGGATTTTGCTGTTGCTCAGAATCATGTAGTTAATCCATGCTGCAA
Organism: Apostichopus parvimensis; assembly: GCA_000934455.1. Classification (NCBI taxonomy): domain Eukaryota; kingdom Metazoa; phylum Echinodermata; class Holothuroidea; order Aspidochirotida; family Stichopodidae; genus Apostichopus; species Apostichopus parvimensis. The sequence goes on along the minus strand of KN882462.1, from coordinate 192,426 downwards.
CATTTTCTGTTCTATTTTAAAGATTCTTTAATAACCTGTGAAAGAGCAGAAGACCCATAAATCACCAGAATGTACCCTTTAGTGATGTCTACCGATTCCCAGAGTGCCAAAGGTTTGGGGCCTCTAATGATCATCCTAAAAGCACATTTTTCGTGTATGACATGTTAGAAAACTCCTATAAAAAAGTCTCCCCAAAAAAAAAGAAAAAAAAAAGGAGGGGAAATCCAACATTAGTACTCTCTTTACATGAAATGTTATGTAGGTCACTAGAAAACTGTGCAAAAAGGTACGTGTGTGTGTTTTATAAATGTAAGATTGTCAAGTTTCTCTTTTCTCACCGATATACCGCACACTCCTCCTTAAAAGCGGATGAAATCGGAGTCTACAGACTCGAACCTCCTTCTCGTGAATATCATCGTGTCTCCCTCCCTGAAGAAGATAGATGGCCAAGATCGCCTCCCCAAACAGAATCTGCCAATCAGAGAAAGACTCAGACCTTAAAATTAACATATATGCAAATTATAACAATAAGTGTACATATTAACCGTGATCCAAATTCATAGTTTCATATAGTATGAATCATATTCACATCTAGGAGACTACTTAATCCTTCCAGAATAAATTTTCAAAGGCCACTTTGCCAGGATGATTCTGAAAATCACATTTGGAGCGCTGCAGAAGTGTGTCAATTTGCCACCTCTGCCCTAGTGGATAACATATGAAGTTTCTTGAATGTTTGAAGGCTCAATTTATACTGGTTCTGCAGATCTTAGCTCTTGTCACTAGAACTTTATCCAGAAGATCAGTAAATATCACATCACCTTGATCTGCTTCCATTGAATCACAACTAATCTGGGCTTTAAGAATTAAGCATATGGACATTGCATTTTAAAAGTTGAAGTTGGACGTTTAATATTTCCTGTAATCATATTTAAACCTGTTCTGTTTTGTTTATCTCAGACAAATTATGTCTTTATAGAAATTGTATCTTCACAATGCTATATAAGACTAATTACTTTAACATAATTCACATTTTGATCAAATTTGTCACACTGGGTTAAATCAAAGGACAGTATGACACCTCCCACAAGAGATTTGCTCACTGACACTATAGTGTCCCATTCAACTTTTCAGTGGCTAGTTGAGAGTTTAAGCTGCAAACATAAACCAAGCTGTTTAGTTGTTTACCATCCTTCTACTTCTCCTTGTTTGCACAAACCCTGTAAAACAGCCTTAATGGTTTAATCAACTTAAAACCTATAAAAGCTACCCTAAACAAGCTAACTTAATACTGTTGGTGCGATAGACTAAATTAAATGCAAATGTTTGATCAGAAACTGGAATTCCGTCCCTGCTTAATACAAGACAACAATCCTTGCACTTACCTTGCAAAACTTACAAACCAAGATTTTACTGTATCTCTAGTGATAAGTTAACTCAATTGTCCTTGATTGGACTTTTGTAGGGTATACGTATGTGACACATACACAGGCTATTTTTGATTCTGCAAGCAAAATTGGATTGTTATTAACTTATTTTATCTTTTGCAAAGCTATTACAGTAACACATTTTGTTTAATGTTGCTTCTGATGAAACATATTCCCCCAGCCCCACCCCACCAACCCCCGGCTGTTAGCTTTACCGTAGGAATGAATGTCCTTTGAAGTACTGTACAACGTTTGAAGCATGTTGGCGGCCCACAATTTGGACAACTTTTAAGAGTGAATACATGACATACATACCACGATTGTAGGTAAGGCAAATCCAAGTACATAAACAATAGTATCCGGCAGGAGGCCGTCATCTGGGTCTTTAGGGTAACTATAGTAAACCTGATCTTGGCAAGGGATGTAGATTTGACTTGTGCGAAAAACGTCCGTTTTGTCCCAAAATGTCATAAAGTACCACAGGAGGGCAAGTCCGGCCAAAAGCAGAAAATCCAAAGTAAGGACACAGGGGATTAAAAAGTTATTGTTTTTGAATTGTTCTCTTCTCTTTCGTAACATTTTGAGTCGTTATTCTCTCCCCGAGCCTCTTCTCGGCGTCGCTTTATCGGGTGGAATGGATTTGATCTGGTGGATGGATCTGTCGTACAGTACGACTCAGATCATTGGTGACAGCTTTGGTTTCACGCAATTACAGTAGTATGGCCTATTCTGTGGAAAGTACAAAGAGAAAATATCTAGAAAATAACAAAAAAACACCACAAGAAAAGAAAACTTAATTTGAAAGACAATTTGACAAAAGTGTTCAAACATGTGATAAGATATCATATTGTGTGTAATAGTAAGTTGGCCTGACGTTTCGATCCTAGCAGGATCTTCTTCAGAGGCTAAAAAAAAAAAAAACATTCTATTACACAGGCTCTCTAGTGGATAAGCAGTTTGCTAACAGTTTTATTTTATTTTCAAGATATCATATTGGCGATATCTAAGCTTTCTCGTATTGATACATCAATACTTTGTTTCCCTGGTTGCCAAACTATCAAGATATTGCAATAATAATCTTCAAGTACAGTATATTCAGCAAATTTCCAAAATAAAACTTCTCTAGTTTCAACTGTTTTTTGCTTTAACCGTAAAATATTTGGTGCAAGAACTTCATGGAGAGATTTCAGAAGTCTATCATTAAAAACAAGAAGATATTTCGATATTATATATCAGCTTTAAGTTCTTCTTTGGTAACATCGTTTATGGCCACATTTCCCAAACTATGGGTTGCCATGGTTTTACAATTTTTTTTTAAGGAAAACAAAATTTTCACAGGAATAATTTCCACACATGCATGTTGCCAACCTCTGGTGGTATTTTTGCTACAACCATACGCAGGTCTGACTCCTGACTCTCCCTACCCCCCCCGACTCCACCTCCCCCCACCTCTCCCCATTTCAAATCTGTATCCAGATCCAGGGCTGTGAATAAGCTAGGTCTATATATTCAAACTGCTGTATCTATAGGCTTGCTGTTGGCATGCAGTATTATATATATTGCAGTCCTTCTGGTACATAGAACCTTTAAAGGCATTGAAGACTCGCCCCAAACCGCGCTCTGAAAAAGTTAACTTTCCGTTGCTTGCAAGTGAAGTTTTCTTCTTGTCGCTACAAAATGTAGACAGTAATGAAACATGATACCTTGTTATCTTTTATCTAGACCTGAGATGTCCATCGCTGCTATATACACTGTGTTGTGGGTATTGACCGTAGCTGAATGTATTGACTGTACACTAGTGTCTAATTACCGACGGTAGCAAGCTGTGTGTGTATTTTCTGGGATCGATGGTGTCTTCTGTTACACCTCATTTGAAACTAGGTCAGATTACCAGCATCAGACGTTTCTTTGTGCGCGAGTCTTCACACCCTTTAAGTATCGGGACTAATATTTTACAATAGCTTCAGTATGTCAGATTTGCTGCTAGTTACAATAAAATCATAGCAAACAAAAATATTCTGCAATATCTGTAAACAGAATTGTTGAAACTTATGTAACTACTCTTGACAAAACATCATTCATCATGACATTCCACAGTCTCCAAGTAGTTCAAGTACAGTGCAGCATCTATGCATAATTCTCCATACATGTACAACATCAAAACTCATTACAGCTAGGCTGCAGCTCCTGAGCATTATTGAAAGCAATAACTATGACCTTACTTCAAGCAAATAAAACATAAACTTTCAGTCAATAGAGAATTAGAGTATCTAGTGCTTAGAATTTTAGCCCTGTGTATTTAGATAATAAATAAGATGTTACCATAATAAATGGTGATAAATATGTGTGTGGAGAACATATATGGGTACAGACAGATTTTTTGCATAAATTTGGGTAATTGTTTTAAGACCATTATGAATAGCAGTTTCCCACAAGGTATACATATTGAATTATTGTGTGGATTATTAAGTGGATTGCTTTTTGTGGATTTAACTTTTTTTTCCAAAACTCGGAAATCTTAATCTTTGTCCATTACTCTCTAAAAATGTTGTATTTTCTTTACTTTTTGTATGCTTCAATTTTAACTGTAAGTTAACATTCCTAACTTTTTAGCTTAACAAATCTGCAACATTATGGTAGTCACAATTACATCACAACAATCCATCTGCAGCATTACTGTACAATTCTTATGCATCAGAACTGTTCCCATCTAAACAATCTTTGCTGAAATTCACCATATTTTGCTGGTTGGGGGACGAGTGACTTTGGCAAGGTATTCTAACTTTTTCCCTAATTTTCCTGAACAATTAAACTCAAGGGAGGACTTCTGCAGACCCAGGGAGAGATTGGTCGACTGTAGCAACATACTGACTCAGAACCATATAGGCATACATACTGCTGACTCGATCCTCTCCATTGTATGGTTGAGATGCCCAAGGTGCGGACTCTGTTTACGCAATCTCCAAGCAACAGTCACAACTGGTGTACATTTGTCCCTCCCCGGTCAAAGTACAAGCACAATAAAAACGATGTGAGTGCAAATGCTTGCACTGTACGTTAGAACCAATTGTGTTCAATTAAATTCCATTATCCATCACTTGAAACCAACTTCAATTTGCTCAAAAGTTTCTCCTGAAATAGAATTCTGTTTACAACTCTTTCGCAAATGTTTGTTAAAGACCTTTGCAGACCTGTATTTATCATTGTATTTGTTTATAAAGTTTAACTTTTTTCCCCTTTTTCTTTATTGCAGCTTAGGTGTAATAAAGTAGATGAACATGCAGCTATGAAATAAGAAATACTAATTGTGACCAAGAAAGTAATAACACTGCCTTGATCTGTTTAATATGATGTACTAATACCGGCATTGATGTACGGGCTTCAATAGCACGTACAGAACAGTTCCACTCTCTGTATATAAACCACAATGATATAGCTGAATTCTGCAAGACATAATAAATATCCCATAATATGACAATTGATGCATTTATGCTTCTTGCTGCCTTGTACCAAAAAGGCATTATGTTTTTCTATTATTCCTGTCCTTGTAGGTATGTTAAATATGTAGGGTTCCAGCCTACATAGCATGTATCTGTTGCCTATTGTTACTTACCTTTACTTATTGTGCACCTGTTATTATAGTAATTACTTGCAGTGTCTCCATGCCCAGATGTTATTATGTAATCATCTGCTGACTCTGGTCTCATTGTATTATATTATTGTATAAGTGTAATCTATCTGTATGTTTGTGATTGGGCAACTACAGGTAGGTTGCTTGGGTGTGGTTATAACCTTGTGAGTATTAATAGCTAGGGATATATGTGTTACTGTTAGTGTAGCCTACTGTGGTATATATTGTATTTTGTAGATTGTATGTCAATAAACAGAACTGCACCAGACCCTGGAGTGTACACATGTCCTCTCTCTCTCCCCTCACTCCGTCCCTAAAAATGTAAGCTACTGGGTAAAATTATTCAAAACTGCATACTGCAAAACAGCCCTATATAGATGCTGTAGAACACAAGATTCTGTGCACTGGGTAATTCTAAATAAACTTCATGCAAGCCCTTCATAATGAAATGATTAAAATAGACATAAAGAATAAATGTAATCTGCTGCCTTGGCCAACTTTGCTGGATATATGCTGCATCTAAATAAATTATACACACTTGCACAATTGCATTTTGATAAGAAATGCATTTGTACAGAACAAACTACAGTAATAATACCTACCAATTTATTGTAATGTTTGTGAAATTGGGAGAAGAACAGTTTTGCAATCTAAAAAATAATAATCATTATGTAAGAAAATATATCTTTCTAAGTGAAGTCTAAGTTGCCACCACAGAAAGTTGTGAAAGAGACTGAACCTTGAAAATTTTTATGAAAGGATGACTGCTTTCATTCTGAGCAATCATGCTCAATGTATTCACTAATTCACCTTTATTTATGGAGTCTAACAGCCCTTTAATATCAATTGCTTACAATGTAGCCAAACATGAACTAGCCTATATAGTATTAGTAGGCCATAACCAAGGAGGCCTTCCCTATTTTCAACATAATTAGGCTAGACCTAGCCTAGCTAGTAATATATAACTTAGGGATTCACTTAAGTAATAATCTTGCATTCAAGCTGAACTTAGATGACTTGGGGGTAGCCCAAAACCTAAGATTAAGTGGGCGCCCTGGGAGGGGGCAAGATTATGATCTTGCCACAATTAATACTGCAGGTTTGGAAAGTGTAAGACAATATCCTAACGAGTAGGCCCGGCCTACAAACAAGATTATAACCTAACGTTATGTTACCGTTAGGTCCCTAGTCTAGGGCCAAAAGCCTGCTATAGCAAGTTCCGTAAGTCAGCCGTAGCCTATAGTAATATAGGCCTAATATTACTTAGCCTGGCCTATTGTTGAAGCAACTCGTTTTAACTTGAATTTCAGAGTTCTGATTGACTATTGAGGTCTAGCAATGAAATGACGATTGATACTCAAAATCATAGTTGTTACTTCTTATTTAACTTGTGTAAAATTCTTCTTCAGAGGCTGAGTTTCAGCATCTGAAGATCCTGCTAGGATGGAAACGTCAGGCCCACTTACTTTACACATTCTCTTACACAGGCTATTTAAATTAGTGGATGAGCAGTTGGCAGTAACACTAGTTTTTGTTTTATTTTAATTTTCTTAAACTAAGATAAAAACTAAGGCTTACCTGAAAATTTTAGCTCAAGGAGGAACTTTAATCTAACAAGTAGTTATAGTCCACCTAACGTCTATCAAATGAAGATAACCAACACGATCTTCTCAACATGTGACGACGGACAGCAAATTAAATATTTGCTATCAACGCAGCCCTTCAAAGAGATATATACACACGTTTGTGCAGTAAATGTAAAACCGTTATTTACTGTACGGGAGTAGTCGTTTACAATCGTGTAATATCGACCTGTGAATCATTGAGCAATATATTACTTACCTTGAGTCGAGTTGTACGTGTGTTGCCAAAGGACCACACCTATACATACAACTGTATTCAATAGGCGATCAATCGATAATTTTTTCACATCTGTTGACAATAACATATGATCTTGGTTATTAATAGTATATTCCACACAGAAAATTAAATAGTACTTGATCTGAATTGCAATTAACGCGTATAACCGCGTAACTGTTGATAATTTGAAGAACGTCACATAATTGAAAACTACGCTGACTGAGTATAGATTATCTCATGTTTATTTTTTCTCTACTCTTAAATGTTACCTTCTTTCATTGTTATTTTTTGGTCGCTATAGCTCGATAAACTACTATTGTTTTTCTATTATCCTGTTTATACTATAAGCTACCACTTTGTTCTATTGTTCTTATGTATAGACGAAATAAATGAAATGAAATATGTCAGGGCCCCGCCCCCTCGCCCACCAGAAGGCTAATGTCTGGCCAAGGTTTTCGAGGATTTTCTTCTAAGTAATGTGGTTTTAATTCAGTTGTCCATTGTTTTTGTCTTTCGGTAATTCTGGAATGTATTCTCAATGATTGCCGATCATTTCATGCTTGATGATGATTGATCCCCTCCCCATCCATTCCCATTTCAGATACAAAAGTGAAATCAGACTTTTAGTCAACTGAAACGTACGCAATGTAGACCGTTATTCAGCTAGTTACAGGAAGTATAAATCTCGATTCATATGCTTAGCGACAAACACGGGGGCGCTATCAATCAAACTATCACACTGTAAATCAAAATGTCAGAGATATGCGCGTTTCAAGAAGCCAACAAACCAGTAAAAGCGTGATATTTCTTCAGTTTAACTAACCTAGGAACACGCGCTTCCCGCGTTTGACTGTATACAACAAAGGCCTAGTGACTTTATCACATGTCACGCAAATGCACGTTTTTAGTAATACATGCCCACAGACTTAGCGCGTAGCCCTAGTAACACGTTGTTGCTACGGTGACGTCACAGAAGAATCGCCTTATTAACGACAGCGGATTGGTCAAAAGTTGACGCACTGGTTGTATGCTAAAACAAACAATGTAATTTCCTTCATATAGTGCCAACGATGTACATAGCAGAGGCACGTAAAAAGAAGTATCTTCATCGAAAAACATAGATTTACGTAAGTTTGGTATATAATTCTTTTTAAATAAATTGGTAGAAAGTTGACTATGTCTGGAATAAACCAAATATGCACTGTCAAATTAGTAAAAGCTACAACGGTGGTGGTCGCATGCACGTTTTTGAAGATCTTGGGTATACATGTAGGCCATATCATAGTTAACACGTTACAGAAGGCCGTTTCAGTGCACGGTGAACCAAATTGCTGATCAATGGCAGTGGAATCACTTAAAATACGAACACAAGAGATGTTCATTGTCATTTCTACTAATTTGTGTAATTCGCTAAATGTTAGAAAGGATTCAAAGCTGATGCATGAGATGATAAATATAATCCTACATAGGCCTACATATCGACACACACACACGTATA
>KN882462.1:160576-181875 GCA_000934455.1 Apostichopus parvimensis | reverse complement strand
GGGGGGGGGGGGGTTGTTGCTCTTCTCTATAATATGCAGTGTGTAAATTCTTAAAATATAACATCTGGTTACATTACATCTCTACCTTGTTGCAGAAAGAAAGACATTGACCTTTATCCAATCTTTATCTGCAGAATGAGTTCCAGATTTGGTCAACTCCCCAGCCTAGGGGGAGGTTCATCATCAGTCCTGCGCCAAGCACCTCTTGCACCAATATCAGCCTCAAGAAGTCTGTAAGTCTAAAATCTGTATGCTGTTTAGATAATCAGTAAAAGTAAATCTGACTTAAAACTTCATTAACTGACAATTATTGGTAACAGGGATGGAGGGGGAGGGGGGGGGGCGGTGATTCAGGAAATGTGCATTATCCTTATTTATACGAAACAAATGTAGGTTTTAGTGAAGGTCATTATTACTATTCTTTTAATTTAATACAAGGATCTTAAACATTAACGTATGTGGGAGCTGTACAGTCACACTCAGATCTGTGCATGGTACTGAGTCAACTATTTTCACCCTTCACATTGTACATCATACAACTGTATTTACTTGAAATGTTATCTCTCGTGCCTTCAACTAAATAACTGCAAAGTACATTGCTATGTTATTATTGTGCCATGATAGTGTTTCACTTTTCAAAAACCAATATCTATGACAAGTCTAGGCAGTACAAAGATCTTGTTGCCGATGAATGAGAGAATGTACTCCCTCCGAAATAGTACACTGTTGCATGACTGTCTAGCTATTGGTCAGTGTGCTGCAGTTCCGTTGAGGTTATTAACTCTTAATAATTCTTAATAATTAGAAATTACCAAGATTTGAGGGTGTGTGTTTCTAACAGTAATAAGCAGTACTGTAGTCACATAAATAGCAGGGTTGAGCAAACTATTCAGACCAGGTTTCATAAAGTTAACACCCTAATAATAAATTCAAAATGGAGTATTGGTACCAGATATGCTGAAAAAATATAAAATAGTGGTCACCGGTATTCTCAAATTTTTAACACAGTACTTTGCGCCTACTCTTAAAGTAGTAAACCACACACTAAGATATTTAAAAGCCTATGTTAATACTTCCTATTGGCAAGGACTAATATAGATCGGAACACCTAGGAAAATACTTTTGAAAAATTCTAGCCACTTTTATCATGATTAAATTTAGGGACAAGACTGTTGACCATTAAGATATGTATCACCTTGTTTGCCAAAGGAATATCCTGTTATTAATGGCCACAACTAGTTAATATGCAAAACCACAGTGGTCAGCTATAAAGGCATTGAAGACTCGCCCCAAACCGTGTGCGGCCATCTGAAAAAGTTAACTTCCCATTGCTTGCAAATGATGTTTTGTTTGTGTCGCTACAAAATGCAGACAGTAGCCTACAGTAATGAAACGTGATACCTTGTTATTTTAGCTGGACCTGAGATGTCCATCGCTGTATGGTTTATACACTGTGCTGTGGGTATTGATCGCAGCTGTATGTACTGACTGTACACTAGTGTCTAATTACCGATGGTAGCAAGCTGTGTGTGGTTTTTTCTGGGATCGATGGTGGTGTCTAACACTTCTGTTACACCTCATTCGAAACTAGGTCAGATTACCCGCATTAGACGTTTCTTTTTGCGCGAGTCTTCACACCCTTTAAGTAACTATTTGCTGCATCTGACTATTGCTCCATGATATGTGAATTGTGAAACTCAAACTTTATTGCCATTAAATATTCTCTTTCAGGGTTGGTAATCCTTTACAGTCACATAACACCCAACCAGGGCTTCAAGCTCGCATGGAACAAGGCAGCCGATTCAGTAAGTACCATATATAATTTGCAGTACTTTGCTATTACTTCATGCAAAAGTTTATGACAATCAGGGACTCATATAGGTAATAAATACAGTAATATAGTCATATTGTGTTAATATCTGGATAAGCTATTGAAGATAGTGTTAAAAGTTTAGCCTTACTATTTGATTGTTATACAGGTGAAGTTTATGGAAATAGAGAGCCCATTACGCCCATTGAAATCTTATGAAGACTGTTTTAAAAGTAATGTTAATTTTACTTAACTCTACATGGCCAACTGTACAAAAGCTAACACCAGCACGCTTTCATAAATCAGTACACTGATTTATTACCCACACCCAAACAGCACCCATAATGTCCCAACTTGTGCCCAGATATGTTATAAACAAATAGGTCAACCAAAATCACAAGTCAATTTTTCTAAGCTTGGTCAAAGTCACAAGTCATTTCCTTTTATTGCAAGTCACAACACAAGTCTAATAAAGCAGCAACTTATAAAGTCATATTACATAGATGCAGGACTAACGAAAATCAACTGCTAAGGGTTCAACAAGGCATCTTTGAGAAGTGATTTGCTTCCCCTGTGACAATGCTACAAGGCTAGTCATACATACAAGAGTAGTCTAGTGGACTGAACAGCAACTGAACCTTTTTGTGTAAAACAGGCACACTCTACCTATCACTGAAAACAGTATGCAAATGTACCTCACTGAATACAGTATGAAAATATACCTCTCACTGACTAAAGTATGAAAATATGCCTCTTACTGAAAACAGTATGAAAATATACCTCTCACTGAAAACAGTATGAAAATATACCTCTCACTGAATACAGTATGAAAATATACCTCTCACTGAAAACAGTATGAAAATATACCTCTCACTGAATACAGTATGAAAATATACCTCTCACTGAATACAGTATGCTTGTCATCCAACCTAAAGTTATACACAGCTATGTGTAACAATTAACCCATATTACAGTTTAACTATAATGTATATAGCCAACATACAAATCTTGTACTCTTCCATCCCAGGGAGGGGGGGGGGGAGGGGTAGCTTGTCGTTCCGACCTGACATTATTAACAGCTATGTGTAACAATCAACCCATAATACAGTATAACTATATGATTTATGACACATGTAATCACATAACTTAAGCACCATCATGTCCCTGAAGAGAACAAATAATAGATTTAGCTATTGATTTTAAGATAATGAAAGTGACTAACCTAGCTTATTAGACACCATATGTATAAATATAAATTTCATATGTTATTGTCATTTTATTTGTAATGCCATATAACGCTCCAGCAGGCTCTCACTTGTTTTTATAGTGTATTTATGCCAAGATAGTTAATACCAGATTACAATATGCTAGAATATTCTGAAGTATACTGACAAAACATTTTGAACGACTCTTACAGTAAACATACATAGGTCGGTCTTTGTATATTAAATGTAAGTGATGCTGAGAACAAAACAAACAGAACTTTTCATTTGATTGACTGTAGCATTTCTACCCAAATTTTGTATGAACAAAATCTCACATGTCTACTGTAGTCAGGTCAATAAGTCAAATATAGCCTAGTCGAGTCAAAAGTCACATGATTTTATCAACTTTAAAATAACTGTCAAGGTCACTAGTTAATTGATATTTTGACAAGTCAAGTCATAAGTCATTTATCTGCAAGTAAATTAAAAATTTAAATGCGACTTGAATCAACAGCACTGCCTTTGTGAGATATCATATGTATACAAGCCTCTCACGTTTTGACTTCATTGACCTTTGACTTTGCTACAAATTTTAGAACATTTGCAAATCATACATGTGTGCAGTCTGCTGACCTTTCACCCTATCAAATGCTTTTAAGTTATCTTGAGCTTGTTGTCTTTGACATGTAGCCAAATTTCTGTATGGAAGAGAAACTAGAAGTGTTTTTGCTTTTTTCCTGTGTAACATTTTAACCAACTTATTCAAAACCACAGACGAATAAATAATTTCACAATCATGAAAATCGATATTAATAACAATAGTAATTAGTAAATGAGTCTTTCAGAAGCTTACAATAATAAGGAGAATAATCTGCATGCCTTATCATGCTTTTTTTCCTCACAAAGCAGCTACCAGCACACATCTCTAGGCCTAGCTATCACATACACAGATGCTAGTAGGATAATATTCTTTAAGCAGACATAAACAAAAGACCCTTTGTTTTGATGAACATAAACTTGTGGTGGGTTTGATTTTCAATTGAATTCAAGTCGAAGTGAGAGTTTTAGCCTTTAGCAAAGTAGGCCACTCTCTCCATCTTCAAATTTAAAAGACTAGAATTTCAAAAGTTAGCTACTTGCTTGAAATGCCAATGCATTATAAAAGCTACTGGTTAAATAAAAATCACCACTTTTTTTCTTCTTGAATTAATACAATAGTGTCCCCGGAATTATCCCTTGCTTTCATATTCTGTTCCCTGGATCTTTTATAAGTACCCCTGAATGATAATCAGTTTTGCCTAGTTTTCTCATGTAGAAACTGTTTAAACGTAACATGAGATTGTTTACTAAGTTCATTCACACTCACAGGTAACACTGATCATTAAATAATTTCAGAGTCTGCGGTAATTCATATTCAAACCATACACCTTTTCCATATTCTTTTGGACAATATACTTGTTTCTGAAGGTGGTTAATAAAGTAACTTGGGAATCTGACAAACATCTTTTTATAGGAACTTGGAAGGCATCTCATTGTTATGCTGTGCTACATAGCACCACCAAATACTGGCCTCAAATGATGGCCTCAAAAATTACACTGCTCCCTTTAAATGTAAAGTGTAGGTGTGAGCCCCTGCATTTTTTTGTCAGTATGAGTAGGGGGGGGGGTGGGGCAGCAATAAAAAATTTCCCTTAAATTTTTTGAGCAAAAACTATGGTCACCTTAATTTAGCCAGTGTTGTGTCAAAAGCAAAATTTTGTAAATATAGCAAAAACAGCACAAAGTGGTATAACTTTCCCAAATATAGAGCAGTGTCAAAATTCAGTTGAAAACTTCCCTTAGTTTTGTGTACAAAGTATGTGAAATCAGGATAAAGGAAACAGAATTTGTCTCTTACATTATTGAAAGACAATATCACTAAAAAATAAATTAAGAAGCATCAATTAAACATGAAACCTGGAAACTGAGATGGCGAAAACACCCTGTGAAACACTAGCCAAGCACATCAAATAAAACAACTGCACCATGCAGCACCTCGTTCTATCTTGCAAAGGTACAACCTGACAAAACAATCACAAGTTTAAGAATTTTTGTCTTAACCTAATGTATCACAATTCATTTAATTTTCATTTCCATTTTTCTCTTTTCTTCCCTTACAGCCTCATTATCTGGATCTCAAGCTTTCAAGGATGGAAGACCGTCCATGCTTAGTAGATCCAAAGTTCCACCACCCCTGGCTCTGGTTAAAGGCTTAGGGAGACCGCAGCAAGGAGGTCACATGACAGCAAACAGACGACAACCTCCAATTGGTATGTTTTCCCAGTCATCAGTACTTAACGTCCACCGAGACAGCAACGATGATGACAGTGAGGTTATAATGATTGGAGGTCCAATGCAACCAAGGCCAATGTTGCATCCCTTGTCAACCGAAGACTCCAGTCTAGCAACTCCATCCAGAGGTGTTCAAGGCTTAAGGGGACTGAGGGAGATGAGAAATTCATCCATTAATCTACCTTCACCTCCTACTTCTGGAAGGGGTGCCTCATTGATGCCAGTAAAGAGTGAGGTGAAACCTGAGAAAGGAAAGAAAAAGAAGAAGAATAAATCCAAAAAGAAGGCAAAAAAGAATGCAGACATGTCCAAAGATAGCACTCCTGTAATGGCAAGTGCCCACAAGCCAGTTGGCCAATTACAGCCACTGAGACCAATCCTAAAAGCAGGGTCTCATGCAGCCTTGACACCTATCAAGTCACCAGCCATGGCTGCAGACATCGAATTCTTCAAGAGCATTGGTAGTAGAAAGGTGACAGATCAACCAGGTAGTCCACGGTCATCAACGTCTGTTTCCATTGATGGTAGGCAGAGCCTTACTCCTGCATCACCATTTCAACAACCAAATCTTCAACCTATCAGGTCGCCCTTGTCGACGTCAACTTTGCAAGTATCAAGTGTGGACCTTCAGATGCTTGCAAGCCCCAGAGAACCACTCTCTCCTAACAACAGAGCATCAACTTTACAAGCACCTGAGAACTCTACTGGTTCACCAAGAAATTTTCACCAAAGGCCACCTGTACCAATTGAAGATATTGAAATCTTCACTGGTCCTCGAGAAAAAATTGCTCCAGTTAAAGCAGCAGCTTTTATGCAAACACCTCTGAAGGCTATTGGTGCTTCAAAAGGTCAGGAACATGAGATAGAAAATTTACCTTCTCCACGTCGAGGCACGCTAGCACCAATAGCCCAAAATAAGTCACCTACTTCAATGGGCACTAACAGTGCCCTTGGACCTATTTCTCAAAGAGCTCAGGCCAGTACACTTTCAGAAGACTCTCCATTTGGTCAAGTCAAAGTGAATCCAGTTGGTGAGAGCAGGAACATCATCAATGCACAGAGTAAGTCTCTAGAGGAAAAGAGACCCTTTGGGATAGGCAAACAGGGAGGTCTTGGTCAAGGTTCTCTAAAGAGAGGTCCAGCCACTAACCCAATTCAGTCTGCACAGGAAGTGACATGTAAGTCATATCAGCCTCCATTCAAGATGGGAAGGAGACGGCAAACCAGTGACTTCTATGACAGCACTCCACAGGACACTG
This sequence comes from Apostichopus parvimensis, assembly GCA_000934455.1. NCBI lineage: Eukaryota > Metazoa > Echinodermata > Holothuroidea > Aspidochirotida > Stichopodidae > Apostichopus > Apostichopus parvimensis. Next base: position 175,270 of record KN882462.1, on the reverse strand, counting down.
ATGAAGAAGATGCCGTTCACGATGTAATGTATGCCTTAGCAGGATCATCTCCAAGACAAACAAGTCCTCATTGGGAGTCCCCAACCAGTTATGGAACAACCAGGGCAGATAATACTCAGGGAAATAAAAGCAGAACTGTACCAGTAAATACGCAACTTGCCATTGTGAAGCGCTGCAGTACAACTGGCAGTGAGGGAGGTATGAAAGCTGAGTTTTTTAGAGTCCTAGATGCGGAAGTCCCAGGAGGCGACCTTTGTGATAATAACACTGCTGCACTCACCCCCAGTTCATCAAGAAACACAGCTAAGTCAAAGCAGAAGCAACACCATCCTGTTGACTCTAGCGATGAGAGTTCCAAAAGTTTTGTCTTTGAATCACCAAGTACTCATCATTCATACCACACAAGTGATGAAGACACTGATGTATATGATTCACCAACACAAGAAGAAAGTGAACCAGAAGAGATCAAAGGTGAAACTTACCTCGACAAGCTTAGAAAAAAGCTATTGAAAGACTCAGAAGATCAAGACGATACACCTCAGAACATAGAACTGGGAAGCAAAGCACAATCCCTCAAGCAGGCACAACAGTTGGACACACCACTGGAACAACCAACTAAAAGAGATATGTATAATGCAATGGTTGCCGCAATTGCTAGAGAGATTGATGAAGCTGACAACAGAAACCTTAATGAGCAAACCAAGTTGGCAAAGGAAGTCGATCCAAATTATACTTCTGGTGGAAACAAAGATTCCTTTTCTAAAGAACTCACTTCTGAAGAGTCAACAGATACAGAGAACATGAGATCTGATGCAGTTAATGGGGTTATTCCACTACAACACAATGCTAAGACATCCTTCACAGCAAACAACATGTCTTCTACATCTAATAACAAACCTGAAACACAAAACGTTGGGGACCTAGAGAAGAAAGATATTGCAGCAAAGATTATGCAGACTAAACCAAGCATGGCAGAAGCAACAAATCTCAGTGGGAAACAATGTTTTCCAACAATGCTCAGCAGACCAATGCCACAACAGAAGTACACTTCAGCACCACAGAAGATAGCCACTGGCACAAAGGAGCAGGGATTTTCACCAGTATCTCTTCAACAATCCTCCGCCAATGCCAAAGTGCCCACAGCCAATGAATCATACACTGAAGAAACTTTGACCAAGGTTCAAGAGGCAGAAATGACAATTGGCACATCAAGCACTGGGTCAAAGTGTTTTCCAACAATGCTTAGCATAGCAACACCTCTACAGAAGAACACTCCAGCTACTCAGCAGCCTGAAATTGTCAGAAAAGGGCAAACAGCTTCAATTTCACAACACTCCTCTGCCAATGTCAATGCACCATCATCCAAAAAAGTAGAGAATTCCACCAAAGCAGATATTGCAGCAACATCAAAAGACCAGGTTGGCACAACCTCCAGTGGGTCAAAATGTTTTCCAACAGTGATTAGCAGAGCAACACCTCTACAGAACACTCCAGCTCGTCAGCAGATTGAAAATGGTGCAAAAGGGCAAACACCAATCTCTATTTTACAACCCTCTGGTACAGGACTCGCAGCCAAACAACCAAACACTAATGGAACTGTCACAAAGGAAGGAACTGCCACAGGGTCTACTGTTGTTGCATCAACTGCAAGGGAACTTGTTAACAAAGGACCTTTTGCAGGTGGATGTTACCCCAATGGAGGTAGTGCAAAACAACAAAGTACCACCGGATCTGTAAATAACACCACTGTGTCTACTGCTAATAGGCCAACAACCAATGGAAATATTGAAAATGGGGATACTAGAGACAGACCAGTTATCAAGGGGTCAACTGCCGAAAGCACCCTTACCACAAAAGTAAGTCTTAACAGGCCTATCACAAACGGACCAAATGTCACAGGACACGTGACAACAGTTAAGGGACTTATCACCAAAGGACCGACTGCAAAAGTACTAACTAAGAAAGAGTCCATGACTAATGGGTCAATGACATATGAAGGCACTGCACAGGGATCAATAACTGTAGGCCCTGCTACCAAAGGCACTGTGGCAAAAGGACAAACCACCAAAGGACCCACAGCCAAACCAGCAAATAGCAAAGGAATGACCTTAAAAGACAAAGTGACATCATCTGCACAAGAAGCAAGAAATGCTCCCACAAAGAAGCAAACCATATCTGTCACAGGAGAACTTGATTCACCATCTAAAACAGAGGAAGACATAAAGAATAGAGGAAATAAGCAGGTAGACAGAAATGAAAAGCCAGTAGAATCACATGATGACACATCTCGTATGTCACAAAGCCTTTCCAACAACACGGAAGCACAAGTAAGCCACACCACAGAAGTTGAAGCAACAAAGGATAATGTTGACAGTTTGAAACAAAGAAAAGCAAAGCAGGAGTGTAATCAAACTGATGGCACAGATTCTGAAATATCCATACAAGAAAGTGAAGGTGCTGAAACATCTGTCATAACTTCCATGATTGATGACAAAACTCAATCCGGAGAATGTAACACCAGCATCCAAAGCAGTGATGGCAATGGAAATGTCACACAACATATTAAAACATCAACCTCAGAAAAGTCTCACATTAGCTATACCAGCTGCAACTCCCACACTTCCAGTCATCACAGGAGCAGTCACTCTGGTAGAACAGGACATAGCCATAGTAGGAGAAGTAAAGAATCTCTCACTACTAACTGTAGAAGCATTTATTCTGAGGGCACTAAAAGTTCTTGTTGTGAAGATACATGCTGTAACAGATCTCAACACTATTGCTGCAGAAGCAGAAGCAGAAGCAGCCAGTTAAGTAGATCTGGGAAGTGTTGTTACCACAGTCAGCGCTCCAGAAGATCACAGAACGATTGTTGCAGGAAAAATGATGACACAAACGACTGGCACGGAAACACCAGTGGAAGTGCACTTTCGGATGAAAGCCAAGAGAGTTCTCCAAGAGACAGCTGTACATGCATTCATTGCAACCAGAAACGACTAAGAAGCAGGGATTGCAGAAGCATTAGTGGATGCAATTATTCTGGTGCAAGTAACAAAGGCTGGGATGATTACGAAAGTAACCGATCAACAACATACATGAGCCGATCTCAGCAAGAAAAAAGGGGTGGTGAGTGTGAAATGCTCCCACCTGAAGTCAAGCAAACGGTTGGAAAGCATAGGAGACACACAGCCAAACAGGCTCGCAATAGAAACTGTTCAGATTTTGATGTCAATGTTTCAAGTAGCCAACAAACCATTTCAAATGGAAGTGATATGACCAGTGCATTCTCCAGTGATGTCGCCAAGTCAATAGAGGTTCAGAAAAGGGGTTCAATGACATCAAAAAGGATTGCAGCAAACAGTGGTAATAGTACTGATGTCTCTGCATCTTCTGTTAAAAGTGAGACTTGTCCAATCAGTCCCATCAGTTTCAAGTCAGACATGTCTGGTCACAGGATTCGTAAACACAAAAGAGATGTCAAGAACAGCCATCGGTCTTCTAACGAGAGGAGGAAACACACTCATCGAAACCTACCAGAAAGAAACTATAACCAAGCAGTAAATGACCTCAGAGATAGAGTACCTATAAAAATATCACACAATAGTACAGAAGCAGACACCAAGCAAGCTGTCAAATCAAGAAAAAGCAAGGCCCTAGGACAACTCACACCAGACTATCTGTATACAGCAACGGAGGAAGTACCTAGAGATAGGCAGTATATCACAAAACAGAAATCAATAGAATCTTGGTTGAGAGAAAGTACCCAGTCGGTTTCATTTACAATAGAATCTGCTTCTTCAATTGAACCATGTCCAGTGTCATCACAAGAGGGTGTCACCATTTCTAACGACTCTCTAAGTCTGATGAATGTGAGTGATGAACAGCTGCATCAAACTGGAGAATGTGAGCATCAAACTGGAGAATGTGAAAGCAGCTGTAAGCAAGATGAGACTGACATCAGAGATGGTGCCTACCCTTCAAATGATGCCAACATTTTGAAATCTTCCAAAGATACAAAGATGGCATTAAAGTTAGTCAAACTGGGTCTCATCGAAACAACAAGTGACTTTGAAGAATACAAATACAAACTCCTCATGGATGAGGTTCAAAGGCGGGAAGTTTCACTTAAGGATGCTCCCACTGCAAACACAGAAAGGATTTCCCCACAAGTGATCATATGTCCATGTTCAGCATCCCACTTTCAGCCACAAACAAGGCTCCCACCTCATCGCTGCAGCAGATGTTATCTTATGTGCAGTGAACCAGTTACATACGGCGATAAAATTGAAATTCCTGCAGACAAAGCAAAATCTTCTTACACTACCAACTTTGATGTACCCTCAAAAAAGGTAACTGAACAAGTTGAAAAGCCCATCTTCCGAACAAAAATGTTTGGTTTGACTGGTATTCCAAGTGAAGACAACAAAGTATGGCAGAAGTTTTGTAGACATATTCTGTCTGGCTTTGGCGAAGACAACAAAGTTGGTCAATTGCCTGGTCTTACCACACCTGCATTTCAATCGAATATGAGTTCAACATCTGCAGCCTTCATGGAGCCTACTGTGACCACGATGGTTCAATATGACACTTACCATAGTCTATTACACAAAGCCAAACCGAGTGATACAGAAGAAACCTTGTCAACCATGACAGATTCACTCTCTGACATAAATTCTGCAGATGTATGTGCAGGACACATTCAGGAAATTCAAGCACAAAATAAGAAAGTTCAGAAATTAGAGACTCAACTTGAAGAACTGCGGAGGGAGATGAAGCTCGAGCAAATTCAAAAGGAAAGTGAACTAGTGAGAATTCGGAGCCAGCGCCAATATGACAGGGAAGTGTTTCACAGAAAGTTGAGACAAGCAAAGGAAAATGCTGAAGTGACCCATAAAAGTTATCAATTTGCTGTTGATGAAGAACAAGAAGATCTAGACATCATCTCTTTGAGTGTATCTGATAACGAAACCTTCAACATGGGCCTTGAGAGCAAAAGTTTGATGGAAACTGTCACACAAGTGTCAGATCCAAACCAAATAGAGAGGGACACTCTGTATTCCAGTACAAAAACGTTTAGGAGAGGATTCCAAGTTTCCCAAACAGATGGTAGAGCTAAAGACAGCAAAAACAACGAGTGGAATCTGAAGAATGAAGAAATCTCTACATTCAAAAGCAATGGCGATAAGTTACAGGAAATTTTAGAACAACACAAACAGCGACTGCAAGATGCCAACACAAGTAAATTTAGCAGAGAGGACAAACTCAAGGGTGCCTTAATAGGACAGTCTGAGAGCTATGCTAAGATTTCTCACCTAGTGATTGATGATCAGAGCCTTCAGAACGACCATCTCAATGAGACATCGACTGTAGAAGCACTAACAGCATCCCTTGACATCCTGAAAAGAGATAATACAGAGCTAAAATCAGACAGTGAGGTTAAGGACAAAGAAATATGGGAATTGAAAAAGGAGAGACTAGACCTCAAGGATCGAGGGTTCCAGTTGGACAGAGAACTGTTTGATACTCAAGACAAACTAATTAAGAAATCAGCAGTAATCACTGATCTAGAGAAGACCAAACAATTCTTAGATAATAAAGTCATTCAGCTAGCAGAACAGCAAAGAGAAAACAATATCATTTTGAGCAGGAAGAACCAACTCTTGATAGAAGGGAAGAGATCAGGAACTGATTTGAGAGAGAAAATAGAGAGATTGGAAGATCACCTTCGTTTTCGATGTAGGATCAACAACAACCTAAGAGATGATAAGGCCTTATTAGAGAAAAAGCTAGCACTACTTGAGTGTCAATATGATTGTGCCTGGAATGAGCGTGATGCAAGCTACGACATGATGAAGTCATCAAGTGAAGGAATTTGAAAGATACCAGAACAAAATTTATTCCAGCTTTGTCAACCTTGAACATGTTTCTAACTTTGAACATTTTTGCTAACCTGAAGCAATCTACCAACTTTGAACAATTTTGTCAACCTTGAATAATTTGCCAACCTTGAACAGTTTTGTCAACTTTGAACAATTTGACGACTTTAAACACTTGCCAACCTTGAACAATTCACCGAATTTGAACATTGCCAAACTTGAACACTTTTTTATTCATTTAATTCAGCCATTGAAATTTAGAAGATGAAAAGAATGGCAAAATAATCTTTTTTATTGTTCAAGAAAAATTTACAAAAATGAAATTGAATGTGATGGGAATATTCACACCAAAATGTAATGAATTTAAAAATGTGAAAAATATCTACGAAAAAGGAAACTGTGCAAAATGAAAGCAATGCAGCATAACGCAAATGAAATGAAACTGAAATGTTAAAACTTCTGATATCTAATATAAACTAAAGCCCAAATCTCTGTACAGGAATCTATTTCTTTTTGTTTATCCTCACTAATATTGTATTATGTTACTTCTCACCTTTTTCTTTTAGTTGTTCCTGTCTCCCTGTAAGTGTCCTTTCCATATTTCAGCTATAACAGATCTGCAAAGTCTTTACCATTTCCAAGAAACTCACCTATCCAGAAAACAAAAAAACATCCAGTGTCAGGGAAAGAAATCAATGTTTACTTTTTGCATTAATATTTTCTTGTCTCTGAATTTTGTGTATCATAATGCACTATGGTTCATTGTAGGGAATTTGCTACATATCAACATACCGATGAACACAAATATCAATTTGGTCCCTCTGTATAGCAATTGTGTTATACAGATGAACTGTCTTGAATAAAAACAAGTGCATTGTAATGTACTTTACTGCCAAAAAAAAAAAATCAATATTTTGCTTTCAGCTATAAAACTAGCTTTAAACTTTTTGTGATTATTTACACACTATGCTTAAACATTCTCAGATGCCTGACACACTATAGGACGCCAATTGATATAAATTCATAGCAAGCATAAAGAATGCAGTAAAGAAGTTCATACTTGCTGTAAGTTTTGTGTGGTATAAGCACTCTGCTTTAGGCTTTCTGGCCTCATTTTCATGTCATAATTACTTCTACATTACACTTTGGCTGTAAGTTGTAAACTCCTGTTAAGATAGTAAATGGTTAGATTACAGACATCAGATGACTAAACCTAAGTAGCCTGTCTAGCCATAGTTTAATTCTCACCTCATACTACTCTGTTAATAGATGACCGGTTGAAATCTTGAAAAGGCTTAGAAATATGCCTGCTGTGAGCGGGAGTTCAGACTGTATCACCATGTTGTAATAACATCCATCTGTAAAACAGACTCGTAAAGCCTCTTTTTGCCTTCCATTATCAACACAAACATACCAATCCCTTAAACCCTACACTTCTTTGGTCCTTTGTGTGGTTAGTAATTACACAATCATGGTATACTTTTTTGCTAAAATTAAGGGCAATTCGCACAGAAAAAAGGGGAATAAAACTTCAAACAATACCAGCACTGGGGTGCATGTGGGAGCAAATACATTTGCCATAGTAGTGAAGATAAATCAATGAACACATATAGCTGGACTTAGTAAGGCGATGAACTCTGACTCAATGCTACTTGTTAAAATGTGTCCTTTGAACAACCTGCACTGCAACAGAACGTTCTTTGAGAGAAAAGATAATGCATGATGCCTTGGGAGTGGTACTAGCCATAAAGTAGTATAGTCCACCGTACAGCCTAATCTCTAATTTTTAAGGCAACGGTCAATACACGGCCCAATTACTGGTTTGGATAAACAAAGGCAATGTTATTGTCTGAATTTTGCATTCCCTCGAAATGCTGACGATTGGCGTGTCCATATTTGTGTGACTATTTACTACACAAAAGTATGCAAAACTAGATTAATTAGGCTGTCAAGATGGAATGCATAATGACAATTTAGGTCAATTAATGCATAGTTTTTAAACTAAACATAATTTATGGTAATTCTACAAGTAAATCCAATGGAAAACTGACCGGGAAATAATAAACAATGGATTGTAACCCAGAGGTCACTGGTTTGAATGCTGTTCTAGCCATAAAATTCTTTGCTCCATAATTTAAGATTAGTAGTGTCTCAATATCATAAAATACCCTTGGCTACTAAGCACAATGATCATGTTTGACACATGGTATTAATTTTTTTTTAGTCAATTTTTCAAGCTCTGTTTAATATGCAAAGTTGATCAAACTCTCCACATAAAACTGGTTGCAGTAAAATTCAAAGCATAATCTAGAACTGATGAAATTTATTTGTAATTAATTATTAATAAGCAAGTGATTAGTTCTCTTGTTTTATACCATTGCTCTTTAGTATTCTACTTGCACATAAAAAGTACTCTTACAAGTTACAACATCAAAACATTTTCAAAAATTTTTCAGTTTTTCATATTTTATTTATGTATCTGTCACAATTTTATAATATTTTAGTTTCTTTTGAACCAAAAGCAACTTTTGGAAAGTTACACAGTTGTTTAGAAGTCTATTATGGAGTTATAAAAACTCATGTAACTTGAGAATTAAAAGTCAGGTCAGGTTTTCCTACAACACCTGAAAATAATTTTGCACTTGATTACTTCACAGACAAGTGAAACTGTTAGAGAAATGATGGCTTCCATGGGTGATACAACCATGTTACGTTAAGAATGTTATCCCAGCATGTTCAGTGAACAAGTATCTGACGTTACAACTGGTCACTTCAGTTAATAAATTTTTACTATTTCCCATCTATTTTGGGGCAAAGTAAGCTCAAATGATACAATAAAATGCAAAATAATAGCTAATTCTGATGCCAATTGGTAAGCAATAAGCACATCTAGTTCAGAGCTGGCTTATACCAGTTACAGGAATGCTAGAGCTTTCTAAAATGAGTGTGAAGTATCATTACATTAACAGTTTTCAATGTAATATGAAGCCAAAACTTGCCCAAAAGAAGGTTACACATATTTCAGGCAGAGTCACACTGAAATTTAAGCTGTGATTTATTAATGGCAATTCTACATACCCCTCCCCCCCCCCACAAACACACCCCTTCAATTTCTAAAACAACAAATTTATTTTCATAAATCATCTTTTATCAAAATCTGTCTAATTCACAAATTGATGACAACAGGTTGTACAGTAGCATATTCATTTCTCTGCACAGATCCTAAAAAAAGTGTTGCAGATAAGCTACATTACTTGAGCTTTAATTGTTTCTCATAGCTTTTTAAAATATTTGAAAAAGCAAACTTTACCACCATTTATGTAAAAAGTCTGTAATAAAAGATAGTAAGTTGTTCAATGCTCAGTACTGACACTCATATACAAGTTTGCTGCTTGTGTCTCAAAAAATACAGACTTCTTTTAACATTGTCCAAACAGTAAACATTTTCCAGCAGATCCACTTTAACACAAAAAGTAAGAACTCAGCCCCTATTGGTTTGAAATTACACTGTTAACCCGCACATGATCTTGAGGAAGATTTTGATTATCCTACAACATGTTTTCTTGATAGGCAGACAAAGGGTAAAATTTGGCCAAGCTTTTAATCACAAATTTTGTACTTTCAGAGTATGCTGTAAGTCAGGATTGAGCAATTTAATCTGCATATCACTTTAGCTAGGTTTAGTGAGATTTTGGTTTCTGTGACCCATTACTTCAACCACTGTTTCCTTCTGTTAATTATTGAGAATTAATTCAGAAACCTGTCCTACATTATCGTTAGTCACCTCAGATCAACCTCAGACCCTTGAGAGACATTGTGGCCCTAGTATTACCAACATAAATTTGTCAGGATTGAAAGTATTCTTCTTTCCAGGTTTATTTTGTTTCACACCGCTGACAGGAGAAAGACAGCCAACCACTAGTGAGTGAAATAAAGACATTGTTGCACATGCGTTTCTTTCTTAGTGGCTACACATCCATGGTTGGAGTTACTACTGTCAGAGAAATAATGTGAGGCACTTCTTCTTCAGCTTTCATTCCCTGTGTTTGTATAGAGTTTTGTGCTTCCACATTGCCTTCGACTTGAATTACGTTATGAACTTGTACATTGCCTTGAGCTTGTAATCCTGCCTGCATCGGCATGCCTCCTTGCAGTTGTAGTACTGCTGGGGTCTGTATGCTCCCTTGAAGTTGTATGCCCCTTTGTACTTCCATGCCCTGTTGAAGTTGCATGCCTTGCTGAAGCTGTATAACTGTTGAACTCTGCAAGTCCTCCTGAGACTGTATGCCTGCTTGTGTCTGCAGGCTGCCATGCGTTTGTGTGGTGCCTTGATTCTGCAATAGCCCTTGGGTTTGTACCACAGTTTGGCTCTGTAACTCTTCCACCACCCTGATAACTTCGGGCACAGCCTCGATGGCTCCTTCTGCTGTTCCTTCATGGACATCCATCTCTTTTTGATGTTGCAGAGATTTTAGCCCTTGGTTATCACCTTCACGTTTGTTCGCATCACGAGCTGCTTGGATTTGGAGGGATTTTCTGATATACATCAGTGGCCTGTAGGTAAAGGATGAGAGAAGAACAGGTAAATGAAAAGAAAGAAGAAAAATAAGCTAGTTTGTACTTTATAAAGTAATCTACATCACCATTTTTTAACAAATAATGCTCATAATCAGGGTTTCATCAATGACTGGCTCTTCTGGTAGACACACCACTAGGTCTTTCTCAGGATTCAGACCCTTCAGAAGAAACAAGAAACTTGGTCTAACAAAAACAACATATGTTTACAATGCATTAAAAATTTGTCATGGAAAAATGGTGGTCGCCCTCCATGGGTGATTTGCTGTATGCTTGGAATGATAGAGAGTCAACATGACAGAGCTGAGTTAATCAACAATCAACATTATGCTACAGGCCTGGACTAAGGAGCCACCATCATCAGTGACATAATCTTCAAGTACATTCACCGAATCAATATATACATCCACTGTACATAGTCATATTAACAACATGAGAAGACAATAATGTGGATCCAATACTTACTCTCCGGGATGATGTTTCTTCATGTGACCCCAGTAGGTTGTTCTATCCCGCCAACTTTTATTACACTTGTCACAACAGTATGGCTTCTCTCCAGTATGGATACGCTGATGGGTATTTCGAGTGTGGCTGGTTTTGAAGGTCTCCGTACAATACTTGCATTTATAAGGACGCTCCTGTGTGTGAACCCTCATGTGGGCTTCCAAGGAACCCTTCGATACAAATTTCTTTGCACATACCTCGCATTCAAATCTCTTTTCACTGGTGTGCCTGAGCATGTGCTCACGTTTGCCGGACAGTCTTAAGACTTTCTGACAAACAGAACAAGTAAAATATTCATTTCTGTGAACGCTCATGTGCCCTCTTAACGACTGGGGCCTTAATCTCTTGTAACACACTTCACAGTACAAAAACGCGCTGTTTCTCTCGTCAGAATTGGCACTTTCTACGTCCTCAATGCCTGCAAACGGGTTTCTTAAGGTCTTTTTATTTTCACCAAAATGTGACCTTTCGTGTTGTTTCCTCGAGTGATCCTGACTGTAACTTTTGGAACAGTAACGACATTTGTAACGGATGCCGCTGTGGGTGTCCATGTGCCTTTGCAAGTTAGAACTGCAAAGAAAGGCTCTTCCACATACAATACAAACAAAGTTTCGTTCCCTTTCCTCTGGTGCCTGATGTAAAGCTACCATGTGATGCTTCACGTTCTTATTGTTTAAAGGAGCCCCACAAATTTCACACAAGACAAAGTTAACCCCCTTCATGTTCTGATATTTGTGGTACTTCCTGTTGAATTCTGCCTCCTTGTGGTGTTTGAATTGTCGGTATTTGTCCATCCTCGCCTGGTCTTTCTTATTCAACGGACCTTGAGCGTCCCCCGAGATGATTTTCACAGTGTACTTATCTGTCTCGGTAGGTCCAGGGTTAGCATCTGTTATAATCCTTAATGGCTCATTAAGGACTCCGTCCCCACCAGACGTGGAGTTGATGAAACCTTCCAATGTTTTTAACAAGACCTGCTCTTGTTCTGTAGACAAAGTGTTCTGTGGGGCATCAGAGAGCATGGTTATGTAATTGGCCCCACTGGCTTCACTCACGATGGTCCCATCATGAGTTCCCAACACACCCACCCCTTCTACATTCATATACGTATTTCCATCCACGTCGGTGAGTGTCACTGTGGAATTAGCCGGGAGGCCTAGACTGCTCGATAGAAATGAGTTCTCTATCATAGCACCTGTATCCATGGTCACTATCTTTGTACTGCTGGCAAGTCTCTTGCTCAGAGTACTGGGAATGTCCTCAGAGTTCCCATCTGCAGCGACCTCTACAGTATTTCCAACATTCTCTTCGTCAGCCACAGCTCCTGTAAGTTTGTCTGAAATTGGCTCCAACATATCGTCATCTTCTACTTCAGAGGCTTCCTCTTCATTTGTTTCTCCATCCTCCTCATATTGTTTCTCAAAATCATCTTCCTCTGGCTTCTCTCCCCTACCATTCTCTGTTGAACATGCCTTCTCTGCATCTCCAGTCTCATCATGACTTTCTTCATCCTTTTCTTCATCTTCATCATCATCATCATCTTCTTCATCATCCTTTGTTTCGTTACCTTTCACAGTCTCCTCTGATCTTTCTTCCGCCTCTCCTTCTTTCACAACCTCTTCTGACTCCATATCTGTCACCTCCTCTTCCTCCTCTGCTTTGCTTTCAATGGCAGTCTGTTCTTCCAATTCTTCACTCACTTTCTGAATATCTTTTACTTTTTTAAACTTTGTTCTCTTATGCCTCTTCCTCTTTCTACAGATGACATCTTCCTCCATTTCCAAATCCGCATCCAGATCATTTTTGACGAGCCCAGTCAGGTTTATATCCTGGTAGAAGCTTACCACATCTGCTCGTTCCATGGCTTTGCTGAATTTTATAGCATGCAGGCTCCCATCATTATCATCTTCATTCAGTTTATAGCCTTGGCATGGACACGTCACCAAGCAACCTTCTGTGACACTGTTTTCAGTGTTTAGCCAGGAGAACAGTATTGGCCTCTTGTTTCTGAGGGTTCGCACTTGGATGTGAATCTCTCCCTGGGGAGAAAAGAAGTTAAAGACAGATTACGTAAAGACGTTGACTATTAACATGAGCTGCAACAGTAGCAACTAGCAGTACAAGTTACTTGCTATTGTTCAGAACTACTGTACTGTATGATTTAACCATTTCAAGTTCAAAGTAGTTTTCAACTTCTTGATAATATAATTTAACTTTCTCCATATGATCTTACAATGCTCACAAAGCAAGGAGAGACATTTGGTAATATGTTATGTATTCACGAACAAATTATTTTAACCTTCCTAATCCCAATTTTGTCTCCTTATGACTCATTCAGTCCTCATCTTGCATTTTGAACTCTCTTCATTATACCAATCCACACAGTTTATCTCTTGCACACCTTTCATTACCTGTCCAGCACCCCCCCCCCCCCCATTTTGATCTCCTGCCTCAAATCCTCTCACAGCCCTTTGTTCGCTCTAACATTTTTTTTCTGAGTATTGTGTAATGTGACTGTTAAGTTGTCTGTTAGTTTGTGTACTTGTGTCTCATGTCTGTTTATGTTCCAGTAAGCCTCTGAAGGAGTCGGTGCTAAGATCAGACCCTCTAACTTTCATATATATTTACAAGGTACAGTAATTCGTTAACACGTTAGACTCTCTTTGATTTACAATATAAAATGATATGTATGTTAGTGTACAGTACACACTTTCATCTGCAAGCATCAAATGAGGGTGAGGGAGGAAGTCTAAAATAGAAGAACATGTGTGTAACTTCCTTCAACATCATTGACAATTACATGCATAGATCTCTTAAAGGCCAACTCAGGCAAATATAAGTATTGGTAGGTCTTACAGTAGTCCAAAGAAATGGGAAGACGTCGACAGAAGATACTGTACTGTTTGTAGAGATATCCCAGTTACTTTAACTTACTTGTGCTGAAACTATGGAATGCTCCTTTAAGGCTTAGTTTATGATGAAGAAAGCTCTTCAGAACAAATCTAATTGTGAATTAGGTTAATCTTTTGTTTTATAAATTCTGATATTTCAAGTAAAATTGTTCATTTCCATATCAGAAAACAATAGGTGGCAAATGACAATTTGCAATTAATGTCTGTCCTTGACAATTATGTCAATAAATATGATATTAACATTTTACAACCCGACCAACTGTAGCTCAGCAAGATCAAACAGTGCCAACGTGAGTGCAGACTGTACACTCCCAGGGAATAGCTTATCCTGTATCACTGAGCAAAATGCTATTCAATACAGTCAAGACAACTTGCAATATAAGTGCAAACATATAAAATAGCTTTATTCACAGGAAGCATGGTAAAAATATACAAGAGAGGAACTTCAGAACCTCCAAAACTACTGTTTCCACAAAGTATCAACACTAAATACTTCCCTGCACTCCAGTGGCGGAGCTAGGGGTATTGGTCGGGGGGCGAGAATGGTCTGTAGGGGCGCTTTCGACACTATCTAAGCGGAGCGCCACCACAGGTTGGTGCGGAGCTGCCAAAATTTTTGGAGTAAAGATACTCCCTTGATCGCCGGAAATGACCCTTTCCGGGCCTTGCTAATTTGCAGATAACAAAGAATAAATAGGTGTCATCGGAAGTTCATATGGGTGTTCCGCCGTTAGAGCATTTTGTCAGAAAATTACACCAACAAAATGTGACAATTGTCAATAGGTAGATGAGAGCGCAATAAAAAAGTCAATAATCGCGAATAAGTAAAA